>SJYA01010603.1:0-13382 GCA_006410615.1 Neotragus moschatus
AACTCCGGGAGATGGTGATGGACAGGGAGGCCTGGCATGCTGTGATTCATGGGGTCGCAGAGTCGGACATGACTGGGCTGAACTGAACTGAACTGAAGCACTTATGACCTAGGCATCGTAATGTTTTACAGATTATTTCATTTAATCCTTATACCAACTCTGTGAAGCAGGTACAAATTATTATTAGCCTTTTGCTTCTGCAGTC
This sequence comes from Neotragus moschatus, assembly GCA_006410615.1. Lineage (NCBI taxonomy): Eukaryota > Metazoa > Chordata > Mammalia > Artiodactyla > Bovidae > Neotragus > Neotragus moschatus. The sequence goes on from SJYA01010603.1 coordinate 206, forward strand.
AAATAGCCTGTTTAAAGTTACAAAGCTATTAGATAAAACAGACTTCGGGTACCAGTTCTCTGCCTCTGAGCTGTACTGTTGCCATCGTCTTAAGACGATTCTTTTTCTATTACATTCAGTTCAGTTCAGTCACTTGGTCGTGTCCGACTCTTTGCGACCCCATGAGTCGCAGCACGCCAGGCCTCCCTGTCCATCACCAACTCCCAGAGTTCACCCAAACCCACATCCATTGGGTCGGTGATGCCATCCAGCCATCTCACGGTCTGTTGTCCCCTTCTCCTCTTGTCCCCAATCCCTCTTAGCATCAGGGTCTTTTCCAATGAGTCAATTCTTCACATCAAGTGGCCAAAGTACTGGAGTTTCAGCTTCAGCATCATTCCTTCTAAAGAAGACCCAGGACTGATATCCTTTAGGATCGACTGGGTGGATCTCCTTGCAGTCCAAGGAATTCTCAAGAGTCTTCTCCAATACCACAGTTCAAAAGCATCAATTCTTCGGTGCTCAGCTTTCTTCACAGTCCAACTCTCACATCCATACATGACTACTGGAAAAACCATAGCCTTGACTAGACGGACCTTTGCTGGCAAAGTAATGTCTCTGCTTTTGAATATGCTATCTAGGTTGGTCATAATTTTCCTTCCAAGGAGTAAGCGTCTTTTAATTTCATGGCTGCAATCACCAACTGCAGTGATTTTAGAGCCCCCCAAAATAAAGTCTGACACTGTTTCCACTGTTTCCCCATCTATTTCCCATGAAGTGCTGGGACCACATGCATGATCTTCATTTTCTGAATGTTGAGTTTTAAGCCAACTTTTTCACTCTCCTCTTTCACTTTCATCAAGAGGCTTTTTAGTTCCTCTTCACTTTCTGCCATGAGGGTGGTGTCATCTGCATATCTATTACATTAGCAACTTCAAATAAATCTATGTATGTATTCATATGAATGAATAGGAATNATGTTGAGTTTTAAGCCAACTTTTTCACTCTCCTCTTTCACTTTCATCAAGAGGCTTTTTAGTTCCTCTTCACTTTCTGCCATGAGGGTGGTGTCATCTGCATATCTATTACATTAAAAACTTCAAATAAATCTATGTATGTATTCATATGAATGAATAGGAATATATGAACATATAATGTACGTATTCATATGAACAACGAGATCAAACCAGTCATTCCCAAAGGAAATCAACCCTGAATCTGGAAGGACTTTTGCTGAAGCTGAAGCTCCAATACTTTGGCCACCTGATGCAAAGAGCTGACTCACTGGAAAAGACAGTGATGCTGGGAAAGATTGAGGGCAGGAGCAGAAGGGGGCAACAGAGGATGAGATGGTTGGAATGGCATCACTGACTCAACGGACATGAGTTCGAACAAACTCAGGGAGATAGTGAAGGACAGGGAAGCCTAGCCTGCTGCCGTTCATGGACAAAGAGATGGACACAATTTAGTGACTAAACAACAACAGCAATACTTCATATGAATGAAAATGTATAGGAATATACGAATTGGAATCAGTTAATACAATAAATTCTATCTTTACATAAAAACTAATTATTGAACTTAACCTGCTAATACTTTACAGTCACAGTATCTTAGTCATCAGTGTCTTAATGTTATAGAAAGCAGAGTTGAAAAATGTTTAATCAGAAACAGCTATTTTGTTATTTGAGAAAATTAACAATATCATAAAGGACAAAATAATCTCTCCAGCCTTCCCCTGCCTGGTAGGAATTAAATCTATTTTTCTGGCTCTGAGACCATAGGAAAAATATTTCAACTCAGCAGAATAAATAGTCATAATCATCACCTACATCATTGTTAAGATAAGGCTCTGTTCTGGATTGTCAATGACTTTTAATAAGTCATTATATGTACGGAAGATTAGTAAGATTTCACTTAGAGGGCAAACAGTTAAAAAAACTCATAATATTTCATTTGTTTTATTGAGAGTCTGCATTACCAAAATGAAAATATTATCATTACTTTAAATTTCATATCTTATTTTGCCATTTCCTCACCTACTTCATATTTGTAAATAATGAAAATAGCCAGTAGATTGGGCCAAGCTAGACTCTGAAGATCCTGCCAAGACATAAAACATAGGAAATTAATATTTTTATAGGTCAAAAGTTTGGATTTTAATCTAAAAATGAAGCCATCTTATAGCAGCACGGTGAAGAAGTCTCTGGAGCCAGGAGACAGAGTTTGAATCCTGGCTTTGCCACACAGAAGCAGAAACCTCAAACGTACTTCCTGTTAGTGGCAGGCACAAACACCTGGAATAAAGGAAGGAGGTCTAGGGAGCATCACGTCACGTGTTACACCAGCGGCTCTCAGCCTTTTGACACCAGGGACCAGCTTCATGGAAGACAATCATTCCACAGATGGGGTTTAGGAGGTAACACGAGCGATGGAGAGCCACGGGGAGCGACAGACAAGGCTTCAGAAGCTTCACTTGCTTTACCTCCTGCTGTGGCCCAGGTCCGAGGCTGGGGACCCCCTATGTTATACCACAGCCAGGCTAACAAATGTAAAGAGGCTGTATTTAGCACTGACTTTATAATCAGATGACCCTCCCTGGGTTTTTATCCTATCCTATCCTAGTTTTATTACTATCACTTCTTTATTTGCGATGTCTTCTTTTTTTGAGATACAGGGCTGGTATTTTACGATATTATCTCAGAAGTCCAGGTCTATAGAATGAGGAAAATAATAGTAGTGATTTCAGAGGGTTAAAAATTATAAAATCAGATAAATACACCAAGTGCTTAAAACGGTGTGCAGCCAGGAAGAGCTCAATAGATGTGAGTTATTATTATTTTTTTTTCAGGCCAAAGTGGACACAATAAATATATGCTTCAGAAAAATAATTATGCCACAATGGAGAACAGCATGGAGGTCCCTTAAAAAACTAAGATAGAACCACCATATGATCCAGCAATCCCACTCCTGGGCATACATCCAGAGAAAAACATGGCCCAAAGGATGCATGCACCCCAGTATTCATGACAGTACTGTTCACCATAGCAAGAAGACATGGGAGCAACCTAGACGTCCACGGACAGACGAGTGGAGAAAGAAGACGCAGTGCATATACAGGATGGGATACTGCTCAGCCCTAAAAAGAGTGAAATAACGCCATGTGCAGCGACATGGGTGGACCCAGACATGGTCACACTAAACAAGCCTGACAGAGAAAGACAAACGTCATAAGCATCACATGATACTGCTTATAGGGGGAATCTAAAAAAAAGATGCAAATGAACTTATTCACAAAACAGAAACAGACTCACAGACTTAGAAAGCAAGCTTATGGCTACTGGGGGGAAGGGTGGAGAGGAGGGACAGACTGGAGTTTGGGACTGACATGTACACACTACTGTATTTAAGAGAGATAACCAACAAGGAGCCACTGTACAGCATAAGGAACTCTGCTCAATATTCTGTAATAGCCTAAATGGGAAAAGGGTTTGAAAAGAACAGAGACTTGATGGTAGCAGTGTTAGTCGCTTAGTCATGTCTGGCTCTTTGCGTCCCTGGGGTCTGTAGCCCGCCAGGCTCCTCTGTCCGTGGAGCTCTCCAGGCAAGAACACTGAAGTAGACTGTCATTTTCTTCTCCAGGGGATCTTCCTGACCCAGGGACTGAACCCAGGTCTCCTGCACTGCAAGCAGATTCTTTATTGTCTGACTATAGGGAAGCCCCAACCTTAAATGAACATAAACATAAAAAAATAAAAACACAAACAAATGGCTAACCAGTTATGTGCATTTGAGGTGAATATTTATATATTAATGTTTGAGAACTACTGTTGAATTATTTACCCTAGACCTAAAAAATTTTCAAGATCATAAATGTATACATAAACACTTATGTTTACATAAACACACACAAACACTACCAAAACCACATGAGAAATTTTTATTAATCTAACCTTGCTGTTGCTGCTAAGTCGCTTCAGTCATGTCCGACTCTGTGCGACCCCAGAGACAGCAGCCCACCAGGCTCCCCTGTCCCTGGGATTCTCCAGGCAAGAACATTGGAGTGGGTTGCCATTTCCTTCTCCAATACATGAAAGTGAAAAGTGAAAGGGAAGTCACTCAGTCCTGTCTGACTCTTAGCAACCCCATGGACTGCAGCCTACCAGGCTTTTACTTAAAAAAAACCTACTATAATTATGTTACCTTTTACCCATTATAGGAATAAAGCACTATATACGCAAACAGCGAGATGTGCTGCATTGATAACTCCTTGTAAAAGGAAATAAGAATGTCACTGGATTTACCACAAATGGTAGGCCTTTCTGATATAATTCCTATAGAAAAACAGACCACATTTTAAAAAATCCTACACTATAGCTATCATTATTTGCATCTACCATAATTATTCCTACCATTATTTAACTAATTTATATGTGTGACATTAACTTACGCAAGCTTCCGCAACAAGTCAGGGATAGGGTCAAGAACTCTAAATCTGAGTCAGGTACAATCCAGGAAGAAATCACTATAGTGAGTCTGATATTAAAGACTAAAGTTTTCTGGCAAGAACATGAAAAGTGAAATAGTTATGGCATCATATTTAATCTTTCAAAGCCTCAAGGTAATATTTTATACTGGATACTACCCAGCAGTATTTGAAAACTTGCAGATTATACTATCTTTCAATTACGTTACCAACATAATGCTATCAAGTGGGAGAGTGTGTGCATACGTACTAATATGTATGTGCATGGAGGCATCGTTATATACATAAGGAGAAACCATAACACAAATAAATGATCACCAACCAACTTGGAAATGAGGAGTATACAACTGAATAAAGGAGTCTGGTGACACTCCATACTGAAGCAGACCGAACGTGATGTCCACGTTGTGTGCCTGTGTGCTCACTCACGTCCAGCTCTTTCTGACCCCATGGACTGTAGCCCGCCAGGCTTCCCTGCCCATGGGATCTCCCAGGTAAGAATACTGGAGTGGGCTGCCATTTCCTCCTCCAGGAGTCTTCCTGACCCAGGGATTGAACCTGGGACTCTTGCATTAGCAGGTGATTTCTTTACCACTGAGCCACCTGGGAAGCCCCTGCTATTCACACTGAGGTGGAAATCTCAGGGCTACTGAAATGTTAAATTATAAAAACAGTATGTTTTTTTCTATTTTGTTCAATAATGTATCTAGAACTATGCCTGGAAATTAATAGATGCTTATTTGCTGAATGGATTAATCAATCCATGTTTCTGATTTTGATACCTGACCATGGAAAGGGGACAAGATAAGTCTTTCAGAGACAGAAAAGCATCAGTGTCCTCCTTAAGGGAAGGCCTTTGCTGCCTTATTCATCTTGGTTACATTAGCATCACACGGAAGATGTACATGCCTAATCACACTAGCAGAATTAAAATTAATTCAGTGGTGTATTCTGTGGAAAACTGAGAAAATAGAAAAAGTGGCTGACGTGCTCCTTCCTCATTTAAAGTATCCAGTCTGCTAGCATGAGCTGCATTTAATCACTGAGGAAAAATAATATATACGCTCTGAACTATTATCACATTATATGGAGCTGCCCGTAACTGGGTTAATAAAATGTAGGCATTAATTTATATAACGTATGCTTTAAAGCATTTAAATATGAATGTAGTCAAGAGACGTAAGGCTTAGGGTTACTTCGACATTTCAAAAAAATACTCCATTTTTTTAGATGTGGATGATAGCTGTAAAACTCCAAGGTCTATAGTTAGTGCCACAATTTTGGAGAAAGCTGTGTTCCTGACTGAAACTTTCTGAAGTTTAGAAGGGTAATACGGGACACGCAGAGTGCATGGCAGGACTCTGCCAGTATATCACATATGAACATTTCTGCAGCAAACTATACAAATATTCAGATAAACAGTAAATGTCTTATGTGAGTCAGGATTAGGTTTGGCTAGCTTGTTAGAGGACTTTTTAGTTTTCAGGGCTTACTGGACTCTTTCTCTGTAGACAAGGGACTGTGGATTTATTTCATACTTGTTAACCCAGCCAGAAGCTTCGTTACAAGTTTATCTGTAGCATATTTGTCGTCTGTCTCCCATACTCCAAGTCTTCAGTTAGTTTCTGTAAAATACCAATCTACAAGTTTAAATAGGCTAGACCTATGAACTATTTGTACAGATTGTACTGAACTATTTGTACAGACTGCTATCAACAAAAGGGGGTAACAATTCATGGCGGTTATTTCTATGCTATAGTTGTAGATTTACAAGTCATTTGATAATTTTCTTTGCATCAATATTTGACCACTGAGGCACAACATACTTTGACATCATTTGATGACAAAAACATCTAGAAATCACTGTTATCAGTAATTAGATATTAAGGTCATCATAAATTGTGAAAAAAAAAAATCAATTGTGTGTTTTAAAACCTAGGATTATATGCAAAAGTTAACCCTTGGAACCATTCCCTCAACAAATCCTTGCCCAGGTCAGTAGTACACCACAGTGTTTAATGATGCTGTAGCTAGACACCCAGGTTAGAATCTTAGCTCCATCATCTACTAGCTCCAGGGCAAATGAACTAAACTTCCTATACCTCTGGATTCTATATCATAAAAGAGGGACAATATAATGCAGTCCGTTACTTCATGAGGTAACTGTAAGGATTAAATGAGCTCATATGTGGAAAGTACGCAGAACAGTGTCTCCCCTGCATCCCGTTAGACTCTATTATACTGTTACCCTGTTTTAGCAACATCAAAACATTAGCATTCTTCTTCTGCTTCCCGGAATTAGAATCTAAGCTCCATAAGGGCATGGCCTTTGTCCATCTACTTCACTGTTATGTCCAGATTCCAGAAGAGCTTCCAACCTTGTTCTAAGTCCTTAATACATATTTTGGGGCTGTTATTGCTATTAATAAATCTCATATCCAAATATAAGTGAACAATATAAAGCAGCATAATTAATGTGAAAAAAAACAAGATGTAAGACCAAGCAATAACACCAGTTTCTTCCGTCCACAACTTCTCTGATCATCTGCTTAGCAAACACCCTTCCCGTTTTAAAGGTGCTATGAAGCCTTTCCTGCGCCATCTGCACTGAGACTGAGGTGGCCCTCTCATGCTCCTGCAGTGTTTGGCATAGGAGTCCATTTAAGGAACTACCCTCTATACTGTAAGGGAGATTCTTGTATATGTATAAACAAATCACTCTGCTGTACCTGAAACTAACACAACACTGTTAGGCAACTATGCTCCAATATAAAGATTAAAAAAAAATTATGGTGTTAGAAGGTAGGGCAGTCTGGATAGAAAAGTGAAAGTCGCTCAGTCGTGTCTGACTCTTTGCGAGTCCATGGACTGTAGGCTCCATGGAATTCTCCAGGCCAGAATACTGGAGTGGATAGCGTTCCCTTCTCCATGGATCTTTCCAACCCAGGGATTGAACCCAGGTCTCCTGCATTGCAGGCGGATTCTTTATCAGCTGAGCCACAAGCGAAATCCAAGAATACTGGCGTAGGTAGACTATTCTTCCTGACCCAGGAATCGAACCTGGGTCTCCTGCATTGCAGGCAGATTCTTTACCAACTGAGCTATCAGGGAAGCCCCTGAATAGAAGGGACTCTATGGACACTGGGATAGGGTTCTTTCATGCTCCACAGCCCACAGGAACCACAGATGTTGGTGGAATTTTACTCATTCTTCAGGAGATTGGTCGGTATTGATTTCTAGTAAAAAAAGGTACAGTTAGCACTGGATGACATATACTTAAAGAGAAAATCACACAAAGTCATAAAAATCTTAAGGGAAACGACTCACCGTCTCATAAAATATCTCCATCATGCGGGTTCTCTTTTCCTCTGCACTCAGGCCTTTTTTCTTCGACTAAAGCACAAAAGTCAGGCATAAAAGTTAAAAAGCAAACTGCTTTAAAAACAAAAACCAACGCTTTTTAAGACAACTTGGTTCAAAACATTATTAGAAATAATGCACGGTCTTGTCTGAGACAAGAGGGTTAATAAATCTCATAGCCAGGCCTTGTGGTAGGTGCTGCCACTATAATAACAACTGTGGCTGAGACAGCCTGGCATTTTGAGAAATTCAATATGTATCAAGTGATCAATAAATCACTGTATCTACCTTCAAAAGAGTTAATCTCTCAAAGAAAATAAACAGCCACACAACGCTTCTCATTGGTGAACAGGTACATACATAAATTGCTACCCAAGACAGAATGAATGAATTCCACCCAGGAAGGAGAGAAGGGTTAGCTCGGAAGGCAAGAGATGAGTGGGATTTTGGCGAGTTGAGAAACAGTGAGGGGGGTATCCTGGACAGACCACACACAGGCACAGGGTTACGGAAGTTCCTGGAATGCTCCAGAGAGACAATCACTTAGGGACGCTTGTTAAATGAATGAGGGTGTAAGGGAGTGGCAGAGGAGATGAGAGAGGGGGTCTGGGGCCAGATTACGGCAGGCTGACTGTCCAGTTAGAGGGTAGACTTTACTCCAGGCAGCTGAGGAGCGACGGGGCAATTTCTAAAGCAGGGAGTGAGAGTAACGTAACACCGTGGAGGGCAGGCTGGAGGAAGGGAAACATGTGCACGCAGAAAATGAAAGCCTACTTCAAGCGATTATGATCCCACCCTTTAGCCAACCTGAAGTCAAGGTAATTAAGATGTAACTGAAAGGTACTGCTAATAATAAATTTTACTCTATATTTTATAGAGAGTATATACCTAAAGCTAAAGTCTGATTTTTCAAAAAACCCAATTTCCTCAAAGCAAGTATTTACAGAAAATGACAAAGAGAATGAGAACCATAATCCCTAGCGCTCTCATGGAGGATTCCACATCAATGTTTCTGAAGTAATCTGCATCTTTCTCAAAAATTGCATGGGATTATAAAGGAATACGGGCTTCCCAGGTGGCACTAGTGGTAAAGAACCCACCTGCCAATGTGGGAGATGTAAGAGATGCAGGTTCGATCCCTGGGTCAGGAAAATTCCCCGGAAGAGGGCATGGCAGCCCACTCTAGCATTCTTGCCTGGAGAATCCCATGTACAGAGGAGACTGGTGGGCTACAGTCCATGGGGTCACAAAGAGTCAGACACGTCTGAAGCGACTTAGCATGCATCCACACACACACGCATAGGAATACAAAACTGTTTAGTAAGAACTTTAAAATATACCACTTAAAAAAGCAGACATAAATAAATCAATAATAATAAACCTACCCAACCAAAACCTGTATCAGAAATGAAAGCCAACACTAGACAGGGAAAGGAATTTGGAATTGTCGTTGTGAACGCATTCCAGAATATACGGCCTAGAAACGCACACGCTCATTTTCATAGCAAATTATTCAGTGTTCCTTGATGATTGTATAGGTAAAATAAGAAGCCTCAAAATTAATGTTTTTCCCTTTTCCTCTGTCCATTCTCAAATACTGCAGTTCCCCAGGTTCTTTCTCTATTGATCCCCTCATATTCTTTCTTTGATCTTACCTGTTTTCATGCTAAGACCTCAAATCTTTATATCCTGAGCTAGATGGGGGCCTGAACTCCAGTCACATTTAATTACCTGCCTGCTGAACAGCCTCAAACTTGGGAGGTCTAAACTGACCTCTTCCTGTCCCACACCTCCTCCCAAACCTGCTCTTCTGGATCTTGAGTTCAGTTAAGATGCTACTTGTTACCCAAGCCAGAGGCCTGGCATCACCCTAGGTTCCTTCATCTCCATTTCACAGCCAACCAGTTATCAAGCCCTGCCAAATCTCCGCGCTGAGCTGTTTCTCCACTCTGTCCGTCTGCTCCATGCCTCCGCCTAAACTCAGGCCCACTTTAGATCTGCAGGCTGCTCACCGCACTCTGTCCCTCCAACGCCACATTCTGGGCTGTCAAACAGCAAATCCAACGATGCCTCTCCCTCGTTTAAACCTTTTCAGTGGCTCCCAACCATCCAGGAGCATCCCATCACCCTCGAATGACAGACAAGGCTCTCACAGGCCCACTCCCCACCTCAAATTTACCAGAACATGAAGAGCTAAGCAAGTTAAGCTGTAATACAAAAACTACGTGTAGTTCTCCACTTGCAGCATACTCTTTCCCATTTCTGTGCCTTTTTTTGGTCCCGTGCCACAAGGCGCAGTTTGTGTGACCTGGGATTGAACCTGGGCCCTCTGCAGCGAAAGTACACCACTGGACCACCGGGGAATCCCTCTGTGCCTTTTACAAAATGCTGTTCCACCTAAAGCACTTTCCTCTCATGCAAATCAAAACCACAGTGAGAAGCTCACCACACCTGTCAGAACTGCCATTATCAAAAAGACCGCAAATAACAAACGCTGGTGAGGACGTGGGGAAAAGGGAACCCTCATATACTTCAGCGGGAATGTATATTGGTGCAAAAACTGTGGAAAACAGTAGGAGCTTTCTCAAAGAATTAAAAATACAGTCCAGCAATTCCACTCCTGTGTGTATACATCCCAAAGAAGCACCAATTCAAAAAGATACATGCACCCCAATGTTCATCATAGCCTTATTTACAGTTGCCAAGATAGGGAAGTAACCTGTGTCCATCAAGGATGAATGGATATAAGATGTGGTGTACACACACACATACACACACACACACACAGATTCTTATGACTCGATCATAAAAAAGCAGCAACATGGACCGAGTTGGAAGGCTAAGTGAAGTAAGTCAGAGAAAGCAAACAATATGTGATAACACTTAAACGTGGAATCTAGACAATGCAACAAACTAGTCAACGAAACAAAAAAGCAGCAGACTCCCAGACAAAGAGAACAAACCAGCAGCTGCCACTGAGGAGGAGGAGGGAAGGGCATACAGGGATAGGGGGGAAACAGGGGCTACTATGGGATTATACCGTGCCCCAGGATTGAGAAAACGGTTTTTCTCAGCCTAGAATCTGGAGGTTTAGTTAGGGGCACTGCGGGGCTCCTAGGGCTTCAGTCTGTGGCTGCATCACTGGAAAAAGATCCAGTGCTTTAGAAAAGGCTCCTAACACGTTGGTGTTACAAACTGCTCCTTGAGAGCCTGGGCTCCACAAGAATTTGCCACCCAGAGGCAGGCAATGGGGAGAACCTAGCATCCTGAGGGCACAGTTTGAGGAAAGCACTTATCACTCAGCTCAGCAGCTTATGAAAGTGACTCCAGAAACATGGAGGAGCTCCCCAGGTGGCACCAGTGGAAAAGATCCTGCCTGCCAACGCAGGAGATACAGGACACCTGGCATTATTCCCTGGGTCGGGAAATCCCTGGAAGAGGGCATGGCAACCCACTCCAGTGTCCTTGCCTGAAGAACCCCACGGACAGAGGAGCCAGGCGGGCTACGACACATGGGGTGGCAAAGAGTTGCACACAACTTAAGCGGCTTAGCGCGCGCGCGCGCGCGCACACACACACACACACACACACACACACACACACGTTATCACCCCTTAACACTGGTTTCAGGCTAATTTATTCATCACTCTCCTTAACCACTACAAAGAATGTTTATTACTAACCATGGTAGGAGAGTATCATGGCCAGAGTTAAAATAACTAATGTAAAAGGATGCCACATTACTTCACATTTAGAAATTTCTCCAAAAACATCAACAAGCGCTCACGTAAAATTTAAGATTAAAGAAAATCTCCTGATAGTATAAGTTAGAGATTCACTCAACACTTGACTTTAGGAAAATGAAAGGAATCTTCTCTTATTATAAGTTAAAAAAATTCCTAAAGTCAGGAATTCTCTGGAGGGCCAGTGATTTGGGACCCAGTGCTTCCACTGCAGGAGGCAGTTTCGATCCCTTGTCAGGGAATTAAGATCCCTGACAGTCCAAAAAAAAAAAAAAAATCCTAAAGTCAGCCCTGTTGATCACTAGTAAAATTTTGGAAAAATTAAAAGCAGATGATAGCTGCTGCCCTCAGAAGTAGCTGACCACACCACTGAGCTCCAATTTCAAAAACATGCTTGGACTTAAAACAACTGTCTACCCAGCAAGCCTAACCAAATTGAAGCAAACAGCTATTAATTAACAATCAGGAAAGAGAAGAAAGGTTATCTTTGTACAACATTAAACTTATTTCTTAATGATACATGAAAAGTTTGAAATATGTCTCTTACAAAAAATTTTGTTTCACGTTTCTCCATTACCAGAGGTAAACGTCAGAAAAGAGTTAAAGGCATATTAAACCATTTACTATTAGAAGGCGATGCAGGTGTAGAGTCAGTCGGTAAAAAGACAAAAACAAAAAGTTAACACAGTAGTCAGTTGTATCTGGCTAGTAACTATAAACAGAAATATATGAGGGCGCACTGGTACCAGATTTAAGTGTGTTTGGCTTGTTTGGCTTCCTACATCAATTTATGCCCAGGTGGCTGGGCGTCAGTCTAACCACAAAGAAGCCGTTATCAGTTATGATTACATCTGGACAACTACCTTCAAATAAACACTGAACCTAGATCCCCATCCAGCACTAGCTTGGCAAAATAACGGCCACTTAACTTAAAAACGGTATAAAAATCTTTGATCCATTTCATTAATGTTGATTCTCTGCCAAGAGAAGGTGGGGGGAGCAGCGAGAGTAGAAACTCTTGACGGTTTATGAAAATGATTTGATGAGCAGAAAGACATTAAACTCGCAAAACAAAGAGATGGTTTGGAATCTAACCAAGGCTGAACTCACTGGGCCACACAAGAAGACCATGTCTGACCAAGTCAGTGCAGTTTCATGAGCGTGCTCAGCCGTGTCAGGCTCTGTCGCCCCATGGACTGCAGCCCGCCAGGCTCCTCTGTCGGTGGAATTCTCCAGGCAAGAACACTGGAGTGGGTTGCCATTCTCTTCTCTGGGGGTGGGGTGTCCTTCCCACGCAGGGGTCCAACCCGCGTCTTTTGCATTGCAGGCAGATTCTTCCCAGTCTGAGGCACCGGGGAAGCCCGGGTGCTTCCCTAACACAGCAACTTTGGAAGTGAGTCCTGCCCTTCAGTAAAAAAGGAGCATTTTCACAGAAATCCTCTAACTGGCATAAAGTGGAGAGTCTTTAGGTCACTTTAGAAATTGTGAGGTATTCTGAAATGTGCTCTACAGGCTACGATGCACAAAACCATTAATCGTCAGGAATCGAGCGAAGCCCTCGGGCCCTCAATGCCGCTTCCCCCAAGGTTCTCAAGCGGGGGCGGCGCCT
>SJYA01010604.1:0-13497 GCA_006410615.1 Neotragus moschatus
GTACATTGACCTCCCGCATGTGTCCGGCAGGCTTCAGGTAAGATGCTTGTCATGTTGTCTCCTGATATTTTTCTTCTCCCAGCCCCTCTATCCCAAATTCTCCCCTAGCTCTTTTTGTTTCTGCTGTATGTCGTCTGCTCAAAGGGACATTGAATCAGGTATATGTGTGTGTATATCAGTTACTCAGTTGTGTCCAATTATTTGTGATCCCATGGATGGTAGCCCACCAGATTCCTTTGCCCATGTTATTCTCCAGGTAGGAATACTGGTGTTGGTAGCCATGTCCTTCTCTAGGGGATTTTCCCAAACCAGGGATTGAATCCAAGTCTCCACCATTGCAGGCAGATTTTTTACCATCTGAGCCTCCAAGGAAACCTGCATAAGGTCTTAGTTTCACTTGTTTTTTGTCCCTCAGTAACCTTTGTGAGGTCAAGTGCCTCCATGACTTCTACATTGCCTAGAGACTCACAACCTCAAACATACACATCCGGTCCAGCTTCTGCTCAAGCATCCAGATCTTGACATCTGCCTCTAAAGGAGTGGATATGCTACAGGTGGACCTTCATGTCCTGACCCTTTTGGACATGTGTTTCTGAATCTCTCCCATGGATAACATGTCCTATAAACTATATTTCTATAAAGCTTGCGTTTCCTCTAAGACGTAATTGTAAAGTGATTTAAACGATTATGTTAAATAATTCCAAAGAAAGTCCTTTGAAGTCTAATAGAGTATAAGATGATACTTGCTTTTACCACCCACCTAGTTTCACCAGGTAGAAGTCTCCAACTTTTCTCAGACTGCCTCCATTCTTTTCCTCCTTGCCTTCATGGCCATGCCCTGAGTATTTGAAATATGAACTACCTTGACTTCTCAGCTCCTCTTCCCTGCCCTCATTGCCAGTGCTCTCATTGAATCTAGTCATTTCTCAGGTGGGTTAGGGTAGAAGTCAGGTAACAGTACTCCTGGCCTTGACCTAATGGGTTATCTCTGTGGGCAGCACATCATGTCCTGCCCAGTCTTAAATATACTTCTGGTCTCCTGGTCCTCAGGTGACTAGGGTCCCAGCTCTACTCCTAGATACAGAGCCCAGGAGTAGGCCCTCTGTCCTGCTGTCTGCATCCAGGTGACTGTGGAGAAAAGTAGGCTCAGTGCTGAAGGCCAAAAAGCACATCAGTGACTTAGGCAGACAAGCTTCAGCTCCAGGTAGCAGGTACAAGATCACCCTCCAGTCTGCTGCTATAAACGAGTAGAACTTGAGTAAGAAAAAAGCCTGCGGGTAACTTCCAAGCCAATGTTTAATTTCATTCACACCCATTCCCCTTTGAAAATGGAGCGTGTAAAGCACACATGTGACACTGGTCTGATTTTGCCTGGCACATTTAAAATGTGAAAATGAATGCCTTTATTGATTTTTGTTCACCATGAAATAAGCCATAAAACACAAATAAATCAGCCTTCCAAGCAGAGCCCATCTGCAGAGAGAAAGCGGGCTGGTTGACATAGCTCATCCATTATAGGTCCCCTCTGGGCTCTGAGTCATTTCTGAGCTTAAGTAAAACATATGGGCCAAGCTCAGAGTCCATGACAGCCCTTCTTCAACTATGATTCCACTTTTTGAGCTCTCTTTAAGCTAAAGGTCACTTCTGAGGAGTAAGCTCTCCTGACAGGAGCTCCTGGGAGCTCTCCAGAGAAGTGAACATGTGTGCTAGATCAGGGCACAAAGAGAAATGTGAGGTGGACATTGCCACAGTCCTGACCACACACATCCCTAGGAACTGTCCTGGCCTGCATCTGATGACTCCTCTCCCTGCAGTTTATCCATTTTTCCATGTATATACCCCGTACTTCATCCCAATTAAACATTTTTTCATTCTGCCTCAAACAGGCTTCCATCTGGGTGGCAGAAATACTACCCATGGTGTAAATTATGGCTCAGAGGTTAAAGCGTCTGCCTGGAATGCAGGAGACCCAGGTTTGATACCTGGGTTGGGAAGATCCCCTGGAGAAGGAAATGGCAACCCACTCCAGTACTCTTGCCTGGAGAATCCCATGGAGGGAGGAGCCTGGTAGGCTATAGTCCATGGGGTCACAAAGAGTTGGACACAACTAAGTGACTTCACTTCACTTAAAAACTATGGCTTACACTGTGTGGGGTTGGTAGGGTAGTCTTGGCAGACTACTACATCCATTATTGACCTGAGGCTGCCCAGTAGGGCAGTGGTAGAAAAACAAGAAACTGCCTGTAGACAAGGCCAAAGATCAAGGGAAACTGGGACTAGGAAGGTCACAGTGGAACGTAGGTCTGCCTCTACACCTATGATGCTGTAGGCAACCTATAGTGGAACATGGCTGCCTTGGCCACGTAGCTGCCCCTGCACCTGGCCTAAGCCTTGAAGCAGCTGAAAGAAGAGACTCCATGGAGACCAGAGATACCATGTGGATCTGAGTGCTGCTTTCTGGCTGCCAGTTGGAATCAGCAGGCATGGGCTGCATCTTTGTCCCCATCTTCAGAGTTTAAGAATATGATTGCAAAATGTCCCTGGAGGACAACACTAACTGAGATTCCTACAGCAAGTGGAATATGGTGGCTGTGGTTCCAGCCTAGCTCAGTTGACACAGTCACAGCCACCACAGGAGACCAAGGGCTCAGGTTCTTCTCATGCCCTTT
The DNA here is from genome assembly GCA_006410615.1 of Neotragus moschatus. Lineage (NCBI taxonomy): Eukaryota > Metazoa > Chordata > Mammalia > Artiodactyla > Bovidae > Neotragus > Neotragus moschatus. Next base: position 2,670 of record SJYA01010604.1, read on the forward strand.
CACCCACATGTCTGTTTTTATATCTGGAATTTACAATGATAGTCATTAAAGTGGTAGAAAGTGGTGAGAATTTGTCCCTGGCCAACTCCCTATTGTAGGCAAGATAAAATCTACCCATGACTGCCCATGTTTCCTATCCTGGGTGATGTACTTAGGATACGCTAACCCTATGAGGTCAAGTGGGCTTTAGGAAGCATCACTACAAACATGGCTAGTGAAAGTGATGGTATTGCAGCTGAGTTATTTCAGATCCTAAAAGATGATGCTGTTAAAGTGTTACACTCAATATGGCAGCAAATTTGGAAAGCTCAGCAGTGGCCACAGGACTGGAAAAGGTCAGTTTTCATCCCATTCCCAAAGAAAGACAGTACCAAAGAGTATTCAAACTACCACACAGTTGTACTCATGTCACACACTAGCAAAGTAATGCTCAAAATTTTCCAAGCTAGGCTTCAACAGTAGAAATTCCAGATGTTCAAGCTGGATTTAGAAAAGGAAGAGGAACCAGAGATCAAATTGCTAACATCCATTCAACATAGAAAAAGCAAGAGAATTCCAGAAAAACAGCTACTTCTGCTTCATTTACTATGCCAAAACCTTTGACTGTGTGGATCAAAACAAACTGTGGAAAATTCTTCAAGAAATGGGAATACCAGACCACCTGACCTGCCTCCTGAGAAATCTGTGTGCAGGTCAAAAAGCAACAGTTGGAACCGGACATGGAACAATGGACTGGTTCCAAATTGGGAAAGCAGTACTTCAAGGTTGTATATGGTCACCCTGCTTATTTAACTTATTGCAGAGGACATCATGTAAAATGCTAGACTGCCTGAATCACAAGCTGGACTCTTTGCAAACACATGGACTGTCCATAGAATTCTCTAGGCCAGAATTCTGGAGTGGGTAGCCTTTCCCTTCTCCAGGAGATCTTCCCAACCCAGGGTTTCAACCCAGGTTTCCTGCATTGCATGAGGATTCTTTACCAGCTGAGTCACAAGGAAAGCCCCAGCTATGATCAAACTAGATAGCATATTAAAAAGCAAAGATATTATTTTGCTGACAAAGATCCATCTAGTCAAAGCTATGATTTCTCTAGTAGTCATGTATGGAAGTGAGAGTTGGACCATAAAGAAAACCAACCACCAAAGAATTGATGCTTTTGAACTGTGGTATTGGAGAGTCTCTTGGACTGCAAGGAGATCAAACAAATAATCCTAAAGGAAATCAGTCCTGAATATTCATTTGAAGGACTGATGCTAAAGTTTGAGCTCCAGTACTTTGGCCATCTGATGGAAATAAATGACTCCTTGGAAAAGACCCTGATGCTGAGAAAGATTGAAGGCAAGAGGAGAAAGGGACAACAGAGGATGTGATGGTTGGATGGCATCACCAGCTCAAAGGACATGAGTTTGAGCAAGCTTTGGGAGTTGGTGATGGACAGGGAAGCCTGGCATGTTGCAGTCCATGGGTTCACAAAGAGTCTCACATGACTGAGTGACTGAACTAAACTGGACTGAAGTGAACTGAATTCTACCATTTTCTTGTTATCTATAATCCACCCATCAGGACAGCCAGAGCGTCCTGCAGGCCTCGAGATGGACCATGTATCAGCCGGGACCCCACAGTAAAAGAGAAATAACTCTGAGTTGTTAAATTTCTTCAGCAACCTGGGAGACAAGGCAACCCAGAGATTTATTAAGCAGGACACTGACTCTGCCTCTAGCCTCAAGGGAAAAAGGACAGAGTTGTATGGCTGAAGCCCAGCAACCATGGGCCACTTTGAGAACTGAAGCTACTTCTGCCAATTTGCACCCATACAAGGTGGGTGGTGTCTTCCTTTCTCTGTCTCTCTGCTCCAGGGTTCCCACAGAGCTTCCTAGGCTCCATGCAGATGGATCAGGGAAAAGGCAAACAGATAACTGCAGGCAAACAGACCAGCTTCCCCCAGTACTGACGCTGCGCTCGATGCAGCACTAGGTAGATCCAGCAGGAGATGCCGTCGCCCCTGTTCTCAGCAAGCTTGAGGTGTGAGAAATAGTTTTCTTTCTTTCTTTTCTTTTTGCAGAGAGGAATCCAGAGGGAAAGGAGTATGTGAAGGTGCTCTGGTAGCCTGGAGGAAGGCAGGAGGGGGACCTGCCTGAGCCAGACTTTGATATCAGCCTGAGAGAAATCTCAGCTCGTCCCCCAGAATCAGGTAAGGTGACCTATGAATGCACCACAGATATTCACTCATTCAGCTAATATTTTATTGGGCACATACTGTGTGTCAAGTATCATGTTTCTTATAATTATCTCTCCTAGGCCTAGTAATTTGCTAGAACTCATAGGATTGAGAAAGCCACTATATTCATTATTATTTTTTTTTATAGGAAAAAGACATAAATTACAATTCACAAAGGGAAGGATGTATGAGGCAATGTCCAGGAGAAACCAGATACAAGCTTCTAGGCTCTCAGTGGAGTTTCATATTGACACAATTAATTCTCCTAGCAATTATACATGACCATGCACATGACATATTCTCAACAAGGAGGCTCACTGCTGCATGGTATTGGACTTTTTATTTGGGGGTTGTTCACCTGGTGGCTCAGACAGTAAAGAAGCTGTGGCAATGTAGAACACCCGGGTTCTATTCCTGACTCAGGACGATCCCTCAAGAAGTGAATGGCTACCCAATCCAGTATTCTTGCCTGGAGATTTCCATTGACAAAGGAACCTGGTATTTATAGTCCATGAGGTTGCAAAGAGTCAGAACCAACTGAGTGACTAACACTTTCACTTTTCTTCACATAAGCATGCAGTGCTTACAAGACTGACATTGGCTACTGTCTCCAGTCCCAGGAGAGACAAAACTGATACAGCACAGCCCAAGGCTGGAAGCATACAAAGCAGTCTCATCAGGTCACGCATTCCAAGATTATTTCCCAGAAGATGGTCAAGGGCCAATCCTGAACCTTGCCCAATCAAGGGCCAAAGCCTTACTTTGAATGTTCAGGCTTTGAGCAAACCATACCCGCTAAACCTTTACTGCATACTCAAGTATTCCCATTTTGATCCAGTTTTCACCTGATCTCTGGTCTCTGCTGTACCTCCATGTGCTGTTTCTCTCCTGACTTCCCAGACTTGGGGTTTGCATTTAGATCACCTCACCAGAATTACTGGATTATGACTCTTGAGGTCCAGTGTATGATAACTTCCTATTCAGAGATACTGCCTTAAGATTGATACACATTTATTTATTCATTCAGTCACCGTTGACTGAGCATGTAGGATGTACTGTAAGCACATTGGTTACAATAGTCAATGTAATAAACCCCAATTCTGCCCGAACAAACAGTATGATCTGGTAGAGCAGGGCAAGTGAATAAGAAAATATAATATAACTGATACTTCACTAGATCGAATACTGCCCCCTAATACTTGTGTCTATCCAGAACCTCAAAAATATTAACTCTATTTGGAAATAGTCTTGAAAGTGTAGTTGAGTTGAGATGTGTTCTTACAGGATTAGAGTGAGCCCTAATCCAGTGCCTCATGTTCTTAGTAAGGAAAGGGAAATGTGGACACAGATACACAAAAGAGGACAGTATGGAGACACACAAGGGAGAACTCCCTGTGGTCAGGTGGGCAGATGTCAGAGTGAAGTGTCTACAAGGCAAGCAAAGCTAAGAACTGACATTGACTGCCAGAAGCTGGAAGGGAGAGGGAGAATCTTGTCCTCACTCAGAGTCTTCAGGAAGAGAGTGATCCCATCCACATCTCAATTTTGGACTTCCAGCCTCCAAAATGAAATAAAATGCGCAATAAATTTCTAAGAAGTCACTAAGTCTGCGATAGCTTGCTATGGTAGCCCGCAGGAATGAATACAGATAGCACTGAATTAAAAGAGAAACAGAGCATTGAGACATCAGAGGAGGAATGCCTGCAATCCAACTCTGGAGGCCAGAAATAAACTCCAGAGGTAGAGAGAACTTCTAGAAGTTTTATGCTATGGAGGCTGTAAAGAAAAGCATACAGGGAGAGAATTCTTGACATAGGGAAGAGTATATGCAATGGCATGGAGGTAAAAGAGAACATGGCCCACTAAAGGGTCTGAAAGAAAATACAGAGAATCATATCCTGGAGTGTGAAACAAGGTTGGGAAGATTGGAATCTTCTTCTGAGTGTGAGCACAGTCCACTAAGTTGTATAGATGTGATGCACGGCATAGCTAGTCACCTGTTGGGCCTCAGGATTCAGTAATAAATCTTCTGACAGATTTAGTGTCATCTCTGGTTCACCCTTTACCCCCCCCACCCCCACCCAGGTCAGGGGATAACATGACCAGTAAAGAAGGGTTGCAAATTCAGCCTATTCTATAAGAATACAGTGAATTTGGTACCTGTTTACAATGTTGGTGCTTTACTTGAAATCAAATCCTGCCATGGCTAGTATTGATTTCCTTTCCATCATATAGCATCATCGATTTTCTGGGCTGGCATTAAAACCCTCCAGTGTCACTGCATATGACTCAGCACCATCAATTCTAATTAGTACTGCTGGTAACAGACAGAAGAGCTTTACTTTTTTCGTGTGAGCAGTATCAAAGTCTCATGACAGGAAACCTGTCGGTGCTACCTCACTCTTCATTTCTCTCTGTATGCTGCTGGGCTGAGGTTTATGATTTGATAATTCTATCATGATATTGCCTTTGAACTACGATTTTAAAAAATATTTATTTATTTATTTGACTGTCAAATTTTAATTGTGGCACACTGGATCTTCAATCTTCTTTTGCGGCATGCAGAATCTTTTTAGTTGTGGTGTGCGGGCTCTAGTTCCCTGACCAGGGATCAAACTCGGGGCATCTGCATTGGGAGCATAGAGTCTTAGCCCCTGGACCACCAGGGAAGTCCTGCTTTTGAATTATGTTTTAAGCAAACATATTATGACTGATGTCTTACCATTTAAGACTCTTACTTGAATGAACAAACAAACCAGAAAACACTTGAGTTATCTTTGTCATTCAGCCAGTTGGGAAATTATGAGAAGAGAACAGAATAAAAGCCTACAGACCGAGTTTTCTTCCATTTCTCTGTTGACTAGCACGACTGAAGTTAGTAGTGATATATGCTGGAGGAGGCACAAGAAATCAGATGTGTGCCAGGATACAGCCACCCATCAACAAGATGCTCATAGGAATGTTGGCACAGTGGATGCTTCCAGAAAGACCCTGTAGTAGAGTTTAAAGAGCGTGCCCAAGGATAGGGAGGCTTGGGGTTGAATCCTAACCCAATGACTTCATGGGAGGACCAAGAGGAACCCATGGAAAAGAAACAATGATATCCCCTCAGAGGAGTGATATTGGTGGTTTAGTCACTAAGGCGTGTTCGACTCTTGTAACCACTATGGATTGCAGCCCACCAGGCTCCTCTGTCCATCTGATTTCCCAGGCAAGGACACTAAAGTGTGGGTTGCCATTTTCTTCTTCAGGGGATCTTCTAGACCCAGGGATCAAACCTGGGTACCCTGTATTGTAGATGGTCTCTTGCATTACAGGCAGATTCCTTACTTACTGAGCCACCAGGGAAGACTCCTCCAGAAGAAAGGATAGGATAAATTTACTTACATTATGTAGATATATACATACAGTACATACATAAGTAATATGCATAATATACATGTGTGTATTTACACATGAATAATATACATATAAATCACACACATGTATTTTTTTATATACATATATTTGTTCATACATAACATATGCATAATATGTGCACATATAAATTTATATGCATATGTAAATTTTTTCAACTTCCTCCTCTGAGGAGAATATTATTGTTTCATTTCCATGGGTTTCCCTTCATCCCATAAATAAGTCTGAGAGGAAAATGTGTGTATATAAACACACAAAAAACACAGTTTGGAAAAGTTCCTGGGATTCAAACCCACTTTTGTATTTATATTGTTTTCTTTTCACTACATGGCCGCGTCTCATTCTTTAAAATATTTATGTAACCTCTTATTAAGCGATTTTTGATCATTAACAAAGAAATAAATAACATCTTAAGAATATTTCCAGATGGGCAATTAAGACTGAGAAGCTCTGCTGCCAGGCAAACTAGAAAGAGATTCTCAGCTCACCTCTCACCACCACAGGGCAAAGGACAAGCCACTTTGCCTCTTTTTAAGCCTCACTGTCTACTGTCTTCCTCTGAAACTTGAAGATCGAGGTCTGTCAGAGGAATTATAGGTAGTGTGTCTACATTACGACGTGGTACACAGTAGGTGTTCTGTAAATAAGGGCAGCCATGAAATTGCACCCTGTAAGGAAGGACCTGGGCACCCTCCACCACTATCCACAGATAGATTTAAGTCTGGTGGGGGACCAAGGCTGCCCATTCAGTCAATCACATATGTGATTATACATGTGTTCATTCTGCAAACACTTTACTAAACACCTCTACCTGGGTCTATGAGAGGTGTTGGAATACCAATAAGAGTGTCACATGACTCCACACTCAGGAAGCTCAGATTTGGTAAAGGAGAAAAATAAAATAAATGTTAATACATGTAAAGTGTATATGATAGCAGTACAGATACATACTGAGTATTTATATCTATTAACTCATTCTATTTTTTTTTCAAAGCATAACCTTAGAAATACATGCTTAAAAATCATAGGGCTCAGGTTTTTAATTATGTACTATCTGTTTTGTTACAGATGTCTTTTTGTAAAGAAAATTAGCTCACACATAATTAGTATATAAGCAACTGTCAGTATAAACTCAAGGTGCTTTAGTATGGTTTTGCATCACAAAACCAAGTCATAGCAGAATGAGCTAAAAAAATGATGAGCATCACTGATACTAAAAACAAACAAACAAACAAACAAAAAAAAAACCTTGGGCCCAGCAAGTCATGGGGGATACATGATCCAGGGAGTAGCTATTCCCTGAAGTCCTCCTTCTATTTGAGGTTGGCCATTGCTTTGCATTAAATGTTCTCATGGTACCCTAAGAAACCAGCATGTATCAACGAGTCAAAGCCAGCCATCTCTGGATGGTTGCATGCTGTACAAAACCAGCTCCTGCTTTGTACCTGAATCTCCTAATAATGAGGGTATACCATTGCTTTATCTCTATTAACTCCATGACTTCAGCTGTTTCTTACACCTGCTTCCATCAGATTACTCTCACATGTTCTATTACAGTGAAATTTTATCAACTGTAGCTCTTTTATTCATTAAAAAATTTTATTGTCTTTGTTGTTCAGTCACTAAGTCATGTTCAGCTCTTTGCGACTCCATGGATTGCAGCATGCCAGGCTTCCTTGCCCTTTACTGTCTCCTGGAGTTTGCTCAAACTCGTATCCATTGAGTCAGCGATGCCATCCAATCATCTAATCTTCTGTTACCCCTTTCTCTTCCTCCTCCTGCCCTCAATCTTTCCCAGCATCAGGGTCTTTTCCAATGAGTCAGCTGTTCACATCAGGTGGTCAAAGTATTGGAGCTTCAGCATCAATTCTTCCAATGAATATTCAGGATTGATTTCCTTTAAGAATGACTGATTTGATCTCCTTCCAATACAAGGGACTCCCAAAAGTCTTCTCCAGCGCCACAGTCAAAAGCATGGATTCTTCACTGCTTAGCTTTCTTTATGGTCCAACTCTCACATCCATATATGAGTACTGGGAAAACCATAGCTTTGACTATACAGAATTTTGTTGGCAAAGTGATGTTTCTGCTTTTTAATACATTGTTATAATTTCCTTCCAAGGAGTAAGTGTCTTTTAATTTCATGGCTGCAGTTACTGTCCTCAGTGATTTTTGAGTCCAGGAAAATAAAATCTGCCACCAGTACCACTTTCCCCCCTTCTGTTTGAACTGAGTGATTGGAGTAGATGCCGTGATCTTGTGATCTTAGTTCTTTTGAATGTTGAATTTCAAGCCGGCTATTTTCTTCTCTTCTTTCACCCTCATCAAGAGGCTCTTTAGTTCCTCTTTGTTTCTGCTATAACGGTGGTGTCATTTGCATATATTAGGTTGCTATTTCTCCCAGCAATCTTGAATCCAGCTTGTGATTCATCCAACTCAACATTTTGCAGATGTACTCTGCATTTAAGTTGAACAAGTAGGATGGCAATGTACAGCCTTGACATACACCTTTCCCAATTGTGAACCAGTCTGTTTTTCCATGTCCAATTCTAACTGTTGCTTCTTGACCTACATGTAGATTTCTCAGTGAAAGTGAAAGTCAGTCAGTTCTGTTTGACTCTTTGTGACTCCATGGACTGTACAGTCCATGGAATTCTCCAGGCCAGAATACTAGAGTAGGTAGCCTTTCCCTTCTCCAGGGGATCTTCCCAACCCAGGAAGTGAACCCAGGTCTCTTGCATTGTGGGCAGTTTCTTTACCAGCTGTGCCAGAAGGGAAGCCCTTGTCCTTGTCTAGATTTCTCAAGAGACAGGTAAAGTGGTATTCTCATCTCCTTGAGAATTGTCCACCGTTTGTTGTGATCCACACAGTTAAAGGCTTTAGTGTAGCCAATGAAGCAGAAATTGATGTTTTTCTGGAATTCCCTTGCTTTCTCTATGATCCATTGAATGTTAGCAATGTGATCTCTGGTTCCATTAGAAAGTTCATGTGTCTTTAAAATGAGGTTAGTATTTTAATTGGGATTGTTGTTATTGTTTTGTAGGATCTGGTTTAAANAAGTGAACCCAGGTCTCTTGCATTGTGGGCAGTTTCTTTACCAGCTGTGCCAGAAGGGAAGCCCTTGTCCTTGTCTAGATTTCTCAAGAGACAGGTAAAGTGGTATTCTCATCTCCTTGAGAATTGTCCACCGTTTGTTGTGATCCACACAGTTAAAGGCTTTAGTGTAGCCAATGAAGCAGAAATTGATGTTTTTCTGGAATTCCCTTGCTTTCTCTATGATCCATTGAATGTTAGCAATGTGATCTCTGGTTCCATTAGAAAGTTCATGTGTCTTTAAAATGAGGTTAGTATTTTAATTGGGATTGTTGTTATTGTTTTGTAGGATCTGGTTTAAAATATACATTTTCAGTAGTCTCACCCAATATATTTCCCCCTTAAAGTTGTGATTTTTGCAGAATTCAAGGTTTTTAAGGATCACTTGCAGTTTTCCACCATTCTTCTTAATGTGATATTCTTCATAATGTGAGCTATTAGAAGTGGTAGTGTTCACATCAGGAATCCATTGTCTGAGTCCTGTATTTCTTACTAATTCTGTGCTTACTCATTGTCACAAGAAATTCTCTTGACCAGGCACCACACTCCCAGCTGCAAAGCTTCCCCGCCATCTGCTTCTTCATTCCCATCTTACCTGAATCTTCTTAGTCCTTCATTACTTCAGAATGAACACTGAGTGACTCTCCATTGTTTGGTTCTGTGCTTCCTCAGAGATGCTATTTCTCATATACTTCACCAAACTTCAGCAAGGATATCACAGACATCTTCCAGTCCAAGACCATGGGATTCGACAGCTGATTGTATCTTTCCTCACATTTCATTTCCACAGAATAAAAAATCTTATAATTTTAATGGCAACAAACTCCAATATTCTTGCCTGGGAAATCCCATGTACAGAAGACCTTGACATGCTACAGTCCATGGGGTTGTAAGGAGTCACACATGATTTAATAACTAAACAACAAAAACAGCAGCAGAATTACAGTTTTCCATTTTCTTTTCTTTCTTTTCTTTAAACTACTACTAGAGCTTAGAAATCTTTCCTATTAGTTCTGGATATTTATTTGGAATATGGTACTGAAATTATGGAGCTATAACTCGTTAGAATTTCACTTCAGATATCTTTCTATATAAATATGATGAATTTCATACTATAATGGCTTACCTGGTAGCTCAGTTGGTAAAAAAATATCTACCTGAAATGCAGGAGACCCTGGTTGGATTTCTGCATCAGGAAGATCTTCTGGAGAAGGGATAGGCTACCCACTACAGTATTCTTGGGCTTCCTCTATGGCTCAGCTGGCAAAGAATCTGCCTGCAATGTGGGAGACCTGGGCTCGATCCCTGGGCTGGGAAGATCCCTGGAGAAGGGAAAGGCTACCCACTCCAGTATTTTGACTTGGAGAATTCCATGAACTGTATAGTCCATGAGGTCGGAAAGAGTTGGACTAAGTGACTTTCACTCACACCATAATTGATTCATTAAAACAATAGAATTCTAGATTGAACTTTTTTAAAGATCACATTTTAGAGGTTTTGATGAGTTAGCAGGAAAAAATTAAGAATGGGGCCCATTATAAGAGAAACTTAAAAGTAAAAGAGAAAAAGACTAATTAGAGAGGTGCAATGTGCAGTGAATCAGGCTTTTACTCTGAGAGAATTGAAAAATCTTTAGTAAATTGAGGATTAATTTTTGTTGTCATGCAGGGTTCTAAATTTATGACACGAATCTCCGGGAAATCCCAGGTAGTGATAACTAATAAGAGATTCTTATATTTCTGGGACCACAACCAAGGGGCTACAAAACTTGATGTAAGTGTAAACTAAATAAAGCCTCCTCCAAACACACCAAAAGCTAGGAAAAAAATTCTCTGCCTAGGATATTTGTGCTAAGTGATTTAAAAAATAATAATCCATAACTACAGTGAGACCCTTATGCCACTTTACAGCTCAGATTTATTTATTTATTTTTATTTTTTACTTTATTTTACTTTACATCACTGTATCAGTTTTGCCATACATTGACATGAATCCGCCACGGGTGTACCTGAGTTCCCAATCCTGAATCCCCTCCCACCTCTCACCCCATATCATCTCTCTGGATCATCCCTGTGCACCAGCCCCAAGCATCCTGTA
>SJYA01010605.1:505-12013 GCA_006410615.1 Neotragus moschatus
CGAGGAGGCGATACATAGTGGAGATGAATTAATCCGTATAAATGACGGCACTCTTGAGCTGGACACACAAACATACACATAGATGTATATATACATGCATATTGTTATCGTAGAGGGAGACATACTTCTCCTCTGTCTAGGTAATGATATTCTTGAGCAAAGAGGACAAAGGGTTCAGCCATCTTTGTATTGGTATTGTTCAGTAAGGAGGACAAAGCGTTTGGCCGTCTACTGTCTCTTCAAGGAGAGCTACCTGTACGAGGTTGAAAGAAGGCCGTGCTCGCCCTTCAGCAGACAACCAGAGGAGCGAACATGTAGAAGGAACTGTTGCAGCAGCCCTACTATCAATGCACTAATGTAGCGGGGGAGGTTGGCGTTTGCAGCAGCAGCAGCAGCAAAATAAGCAGCAGCTGCAAAATAAGCAGCAGCAGCAAGAGCAGCAGAAGCAGCATCAGCAGAAAAGCAGCAGCCGCAGCAGCAGCAAAACAAGCAGCCGCAGCCGCAGCAAAAGCAGCAGCCGCAGCAGCAGCAAAAGCAGCAGCCGCAGCAGCAGCAAAAGCAGCAGCAGCAAAAGCAGCAGCCGCAGCAGCAGCAAAAGCAGCAGCCGCAGCAGCAGCAGCAGCAGCAGCAAACGCACCAGCAGCGGAAGCAGCTCCTGTAGCAGCTGCGGCTGCAGTGGCAGCAGCTGCCGTGGCAGCAGCTCACATGCAGGACCAGGGAAAGGAGGAGGCGGAGGAGCAGCAGCATCCGCAGCAGCAGACCCACCGCCTCTTCCTATCGGTTTTTTCCTAAGCGTTTTTCCCCACCCCTCGTCCCCACAGTTGTACGCGCGCGACCACGTACTGGCGCTGCTCGTCCTCCCACCAGCAGCAGCAGCAACAACACCGGGAGGATCAGCAAGACCAATAGCAGTAGAAGCGCTAGCAGCAGCAGCACCAGTAGCAACAGCAGCAGCAATAGCAGCACGAGAAGTAGCAGCAGCAATAGCAGCGGCAGCCGCGCCAGTGCCAGCACCGACAACAATAGAGGCAGCAGCAGCAGCAGCATCAGTAGCAGCAGCAACACTAGCAGGAGCAACAATAGCTCCAGTAGTAGCCGCTGTCCTGCTCAGGAGGCACTGCTGGCACCGCAACAGCGAGACGCTGGGACGTTGGTAGCTGGCGTACCGAGGGGCACTACCGACAGTCGCAGCAGCAGAAGCAGCGCCAGCGGAAGCACCACCAGCAGCACGAGGAGGAGCAGCTGCAGCAGCAGCACCCGCGCAGCAACAGCAGCCAGTGCAGCATCCGCTGCACTACCCTCTGTACGAGCAAAGTCAGCAGCACAGCTTAGCCAGCAGCAGCAGCAGCCGGAGCAGCAGCAGCAGCCGGAGCAGCAGCAGCAGCAGGAGCATCAGCAGCAGCAGGAGCAGCAGTAGCGATAGCACCATCAGTAGCAGCAGCGGTAGCAGCATTAGTAGCAGTAGCTGGCACGCGCCTGCGCGTCGTCTCCAGCAAACACCCCCACCGTACAAGGGGCTACTGAATATAATTTGTGTATGGCGTGCTGCTGATTGTAGATCTCACAGGAATGCAGTAGAACACATCGGCGCTGGTCTACTGACACTCAAAAATCGCAACTGCACAGCAGCAGCATGTGATACAACAGGCAAATGTGTACCGACACCTGCAGAGCAAATACGGAAGCTAGTGACTGCTGCTCCTGGCGCCCGCAGCCATACAGCAGCAGCAGAAAACGGATATGAAGCCACAGATGGCCAGCAGCAGCAGCAGCAGCGGCCACACACAGGGGCCGCACGCCACGCAAGCAGATGCTGTAGCAACAGCAGCAGCAGCAGGAGCTGTAGCCGGCAGGAGCAGCAGTAACCAGAGCAGCAGTAGCAACAGCAGCAGTAACCAGAGCAGCCGTAGCAACAGCAGCAGCAGCGGCAGCCGCTCTGACTACAGCAGCAGCATAAATAGCGCAGCTGTTGAAGCACCAGCAGCTACTCCGGTAACCAGAGCAGCTGTTGCAACAGCAGCGGCAGCAGCTGTAGTAATCAAGGCAGGTGTCGCAGCGGCAGCAACAGCAGTGATTAGAGCAGCCGTGGAAGCAGCAGCTGGAGTCACCAGAGCAGCTGGAGCAGCAGCAGGAGTAAGCAGAGCGACTGCAGCCACAGCAGCAGCGGCTGCTGTAGCGTGTGCAGCAGTGGCAGCACCAAGAACAGCAGTAATAGCTGCAAACAGGGCACCTGTAATAACGGCAGCAGCAGGAGCAGTACACGAGTAGAGCATCTTTAGCAACAGCAGCAGCAGTGAGCAGAGCAGCTGTAGCAACAGCAGCAGCAGTACGCACAGCAGCAGCAGTACGCACAGCAGCAGCACCGCCAATAGTAGCTATTAGAGCGGCTGCAGCCCCATTACGGTTGCAAAACGTAATTAACATGTGGAATGGTGGAAATACGGCTGGTGGGTGGGTTCAGGGAGAGTGTTACTTGTATGAGTATTGGGAGTGGCAGCCTCAATTCAGCAGGAAAGACTAGAGTGACCATTCATCAACACCAATGTGTTGTTCAGGTGCAGCAGGTGCTCAGCCGCTCATGGAGCTGCTGCAGCAAGCGGGAGGACGCCGACAGCAGCAGCATCAGCACTAGCAGCACCAGCAGATCAGCGGCGACAGCAGCGACGGCAGCAGCAGGCACAGGCAGCAGCAGCAGCTGCTGCTGCGAATCGAGGCAGCAGGACAAGCACAGGAGGAGGAGGAGGAATGGGAGGAGGTGAAGCTGCAACAGCATCGGCCACTGTAGCATCTATACACCAACAGGGGCAGCGCCGTCAGCTGCAAAAGCGCTGGCAGAGTAGCAGTGGCGTTAGTATAGGTCTGGCAGAGCAGCAGGGCAGGCAGCAGTAGCAGCAGCAGCAACACCAAAAACAGCAGCTGCGGCAGCAACAGCAAAAACAGCAGCGGCGGCAGTAGCGCGAGCACGGCACGGCTGCGGCGGGCGAATCAGAGTAGCAGCACCGGGGCGTGACGAGCAGCACCAGCAGCAGCAGCAGCAGCGAAGGAGCCTCAGCCGCTGGACAGCAGCAGCAACAGAAGCCTCAACCGCGTGTGACATAGCAACACCAGAAGCAGCAAAGCACATAGCTGCTGCAGCAGCGGTAGCGGCAGTAGCAGTAGCAACGAAGCCGTCACTGAGTCTGGTAGTAGCAGCAGCAGCAAAGCACGAGCCGCTGCAGCATCATGCGTAAGCTGCAGCAGCAGGAGCAGCAACAACAGATCAGCCGTATCGGCGGGAGCTACTGACGCTGCAGCAGCAGCAGACCACGAGCCACAGACCGATTTGATAGCACCAGCACCACCAGCAGCAGCAGGAGCGAAAGAAACAGCCGCAATCGCGTGCCCGGATACAGCACCACGAGCGGGAGCAGCAGCCATAGTACCTGCGCGCGGCAGCAGCAGCAGCAGCAACAGCCGCAAGCACATTTGATAGCTGCAGCCGCAGGAGCAGCAGCCGCAGCGACAAGGCAGTCGCAACCGCGTGCTTGATATGGCTGCAGAAGCAGCAGCGGCAGCAGAAAGAGAACAACAACAGAATCCGGCGTTACGGTGCGTGACAAAAGCAGCAGCAGCGACACCAGCACGTCAGAGAAGGAGCAGCAAGACCAGCACAGCTGCAGCAGCATCTGCGTGTTGCGGAGTAGCAGCGGGAAGTAAAGACAACAGCAGCAGCAGCTGCCGCGGTAGCGGAGAAGGACGGCAGCAGCAGCAGCAGGAGATGCGGCAGAGCAGGAGGCGGACCGACTACGACGACACTGCAACCGTAACAGCAGCAGCAACAGCAACAGCAGCCCAGCCACAATAACATAGCCGCAACAGCAGCACAGTTGGAGGAGGACCCGCGATAGCAGCGCGGCCGCGACAGCGGCAACAGCAGCAGCATGAGAAGAGCAGTACACCTGTTCATCTTCTGTTTTTGTATTACTTCTTCCGTTGCTTCCTTCACGATAATTTTCTTATTTTTGCCGTCGCCAATTCTTTGTGGTGTCTCATGCTTCTGCAGGAAAGATTCACATTTTTTTTTTATTGTCCCGAGTCACGTGCGGACGTTACCGCACCATCAGCAGCAGCAACAGGAATCGTGTATGAAGAAGCAGGCCGCTCTGCTGCAGCAGCGACGGTGGTGGCAACTCGGCAGCAGCAGCAGCGGCGGCAACGGCAGCAGCAGCATCAACAGCAGCAGCAGCAGCAAGAGACCCCGGTATCCGTGGCACATAATAATAGCAAATTTGGCCTGGTAGGCAAGAGCGAAAGGGAAACAGAGAGACATAACGTCAGCGTAAAGCGTTATAACGCATAAACTGAGAGAATACATAGGCGTTCGTATTTGCTCTTGGCTGCTGCGTCGACTCCCCCTGCTACACGTCTGCAAAGAGAAGCCATACAAGAAGAGGCGCGCGCTTGACCGCGCTCACGACAGTCTTAGCACGACTACTAACGCCGGTGCTGCAGGAACTGCAGGAGCAACCACAGCAACAGCAGCGGCAGCAGTCGCAACAGCAGCAGCAACAACAGCAGCAGCAGCAGCAACAGCAGCAGCAGCAGCAACAGCAGCAGCAGCAACAGCAGCAGCAGCAACAGCAGCGGCAACACCAGCGGCAACACCAGCAGCAGTAAGCGGATCGTATGGTCAAGCAAACAAACACACACACACACACACACACACACAGAAACTCGAATATTGCTGACGCTGGGAAGTTAACACCCGTATCAGGAGCAGCACGAGCATCAACAGCAGCAGTAGGGGCAGCAGTAGCAACAGATGCAGCACTAACAGCGCCAGCCCGAACAGCAGCAGCGGCAACAGCAGCAGCAGCATAACAGCAGCAGCATCGGAACAGCAGCAGCAGCGACAGCAGCAGCAGGTACAGCAGCAGCAGCAGCACCGGCAGCAGCTCTTCGTGCTGTCGCCCTCTTCGCCATTGCGCTCGTCGTCGTAGGAGCAGCAGCACCGAGGGAAGCAACACGAAGGGCAACCACAGCAACAGCAGCGGCAGCAGCCGTAACAGCAGCGGCAACCGCAGCAGCGGCAGCAACAGGAGCAGCAGCAGCTGCGGCCACCGCAGCGGCAGCAGCAACAGCAGCATCAGCAACAGCAGCCGCAGCAACAGCAGCCGCAGCAACAGCAGTCGCAGCAACAGCAGCAGCTGCAGCAGCAACAGCAGCAGTAACAGCAGCAACAGCCGCAGGAGCAACTGCTGCACCAGCTGCAGAAGCCACACCAGGCACGGAGTCCGGACGAGAAGCTACAACAACAGTCCTGCAGCTGCTGTTTGCTAGGCAGCAACCGCGCCGAGCGCGTAGCGCAGCAGCGGCAGCAAGAACAGCCTCAGCAGTAGCAGATGCGGCAGCAGCAGCGGCAGCGGCGGCCGCAGCAGCAGCAGCAGCCGCAGCAGCAGCCCCGTCACCAGCCGCAGCAGCAGCCGGAACGAGAAGCGGCGCGCGGCCGCCGGCTAGAGCAACTGCAGCAGCACATCACTGGTAGAGGAAGAAGCAGCGGCGCCCGCTGTAGTAGCTTAGACAACAGCTGTGCGGGCACAGTAGTACTAGGCTGCTGCAGCAAACACCTAGATTATTAGCCACCCACCACAAACCTTTCTGCTAATAGTAAATGTCGCTGCTGATATCCTGTTGCATTATATGAGCAGCAGCAGCTAATAGTTCAATCGCCCATGGTAGCTAGACGAAGTGGAAAGTACACAGCAACAGCAGCTGCACGAGGACCGAAAGCCGCTGCAGCAGCAGCAGCAGCGGAACCGAGTAGCGAGAGCAGCAGCAGCAGCAGGAAAAAAAGGTAGCAGCAGCAGCAGCAGAAGAATCAAATAACAGCAGCAACGGCAGCAGCGGAACGAGAAGCAGCGGCAGCAGAACAACCGGACAGCAGCTGCAGTAGAATCGGAGAGCAGCAGCGCAAAATTGTAGAAGCGAGCAGCAGCGTCACCAGAAGAAGAACTAGAGAAGGCAAACTAGTTGAAGACGCACAGAAGCGTAAAGGACGTGGTGTGTGTTGCAGCGAAGCTACATACAGTCACTTGCAGCTGTGGGAGCAGCAGCAGCAGCAGAAGACAACCTCTTTCAACTTCGGGTGGAGCTGGAGCAGCTGCTGCTGCTGCTGCTTCAGCAACAGCCTAGGAGGACAGGTTACCACGATAGGAGTACTAAGAGGCAGCGAGGAAGCTTCAGCTGCAGCAGCCGCAGCAGAGGAGGGCGAAGAAGCACGGGGGAAACTTGCCCTGAGCAGCAGCACCAGCCGACGAGTGCTTGAAAGCAAGAGGCAAGCGTCCGCTGCAGCAGCAGCAGCAGCAGTAAAGCAGTGCTGAGACGCAGTGTCACAGGTTTAGCTGCTGCAGCGGCAGCAAGAGAAACCACTTGAGGTGTAATAGTTGCTGCACCTGCTTGTCGTCGCATGGCACTGGAGAAAAGAAGCGGCAGCGGGATCAGACCTCCTTACTGCTTCAGCAGCAAACAGCAGGCAGCAGAAGCAGCAGCAGACGCCAGCAGCAGCAGACGCCAGCGGCTGCAGCCGCAACAGCAGGCAGCCGGAGCAGCAGCAGCAGCGAGCACGGGCAGGAGCAGCACGAGCTGGTGTTTTTTTAAAACAGGAGGCAGCAGCAACAAAGCCAGCAGCAGCGCGAGTAGCAGCAGCAGCAGCCCCGAACGCAGGCAGCAGCAGCGGTAGTGGGTAGTGTTGTTTTTTTGCTGACTACGCGTTTGTCTGTGTAGCTTTGACGAATTGGGGACGGGCAGCAGCAGAGGAAGCAGCAGCAGCAGTCGCAGCAAGAGCTCGGGCAGCAGCAGGCAATTGTCTACAGCAGCAGCGACGTCACACGATAGTACTCATAAACAGCAGAAGCAGCAGCAGCAGCAGCAACAAAGAAGCTCAGCAGAGCAGCCCTCGTTAGCAAGGTTACCGTATTCTTCTTGAAGAGGGAGCTAGTGAGCTCTATTGAAGATTGCTGCTCCGGCTGTTTTTACAAATACTGCGAGTTAGAGAGTAGTCACTGAAAACGAAAAGGAAGAAAAAAAGAGAGGAGACCGGCTGGCCTAGAAAGAGTTCGGAGGAGGCGGAGGTGTCGTGCAACCACCGATGCAGCAGATCGTTTCGCTAACCGTAGAAAAGCAGCAGCAGCAGCAACAGCAGCAGCAGTAACAGCAGCACGAGCAACAGTAACACCAGCAGTAACAGTAACAGCGGCAGCAGCAACAGCAGCAGCAGCAGCAATAGCCGCAGCGGCAGGGATAGCGGCACCTGCAGCAGCAGCAACAGCCGCACTAGCAGCAACAGCCGCACTAGCAGCAACAGCCGCAGCAGCAGCGACAGCCGCATCAGGAGCAACAGCCGCAGCAGCAGCAACAGCCGCAGTAGCAGCAACAGCCGCAGCAGCAGCAGCAACAGCCGCAGCAGCAGCAGCAACAGCCGCTGCAGCAGCAACAGCCGCAGCAGCAGCAACAGCCGCAGCAGCAACAACAGTCGCAGCAGCAACAACAGTCGCAGCAGCAGCAGCAGCAGCGGTAGCAGCAGCGGCGGCAACGGCGGCAGCAGCATCCCATGCAGCAGCAACAGCGGCGGCAACAGCGCTTCCAGTAGCAGCGACAGCCGTAACCGCAGCAAGGGCAGCAGCAGCAGGGCCAGCAGCAGCACGCAGCAGGCGATAGCGGCAAGAAGCAGCAGCAGGAGCCGCTGTGGCGACGGCAGGTATAGTAGCGGCGCCGATTCGAGCAGCAGCAGCAGCAGCAGAAAGCAGCAGCAGCAGGACCGTTGGCAGCAAAAACAACCAGCAGCAGCAGCCGCTGTCCAGGAACGACAGCAGCAGCGGCAGCGTAGCCCCATTGGCGGTAGTACCAGCAGCAGCAGCATAGAAGGCGGGTAGCAGTGGGACACAATCGCAACGCAGACACGTGTGTTCTCGGTGATGACAGCTAGAGAGAGAGGTAAACGGGCAACGAACGAAATATATATATCTGACATTTCACTAGCTGACGTGCAGCACGCGGCGTAGTCTTCATTTCTTTATAGCAGGGCCGCCGACAGCAGCAGCAGCATGAGTGTGGGCAGCAGCAGCCTTTCCTTGACAGGCAACAGCTCTGGTGTAGCAGCAACAGCAGCAGCGTAGACGCGGCAGCAGTAACAGCAGCAGCAGTGGGCGTGAGCACCCGCGCAGCAGCTGCACCCAGCGACACGGCAGCCATAGTAGCAGTGGCGGCGAGGGCGCGACAGGCTTTCATCGCTACGGAATTACCACCACAGCTGCTGCTATTGCTGCCATTACTGCTGGCAGCGGCCGTATTCTCAGCAGCAGCAGCAGTAGGCGCAGTTAGGAACAGCAGCAACTGCGCCCAGCGACGGCAGCAGCAGCAGCAGCGGCCGGCGCTACTGGGACCGGTACGATTAGAAGTCTTCCTGCTGTAATAGCGGCGGTGTTAGCACCAGCAGCAGCAGACGTGGCAGCTGATGCGACAGCGGCATAGAAGCAGCAGGGCGCGCTGTTGCCGAGCAGCGGGCCTGCAGCGGCAACAGCAGTACCAGCAGCGGCAGCGGCAGCACCAGCGGCAGCACCAGCGACAGCAGCAGCAGCAACTGCGACAGAAACAGCAGCACCAGGAGCGGCCGCAACAGCAGCAGCAACGGCAACAACAGCAGGAACCGCAGCAGCAGCTGCAACAGCAGCAGCAACCGCAGCTGTAACAGCAGCAGCGCCAGCAGCAGCAACAGCGCCAGCAGCAGCAGCAGCGCCAGCAGCAGCAGCCGCAACAACAGCAGCATAACCTACAGACCGGCAGCATTAGAAGCAGTAGATTTTTCACTGTGCAGTTTGTTGCAAAGGCCGACAAATATAAAAAGTTGACTCTTATCTAATTTTTGCGCGCAACAATATTTTTATCTTTTTATGTCTTCCGTGTTCTCCACGCGCCATCGAGAGAATAGTGTCTGCTGTTATATGTAGTAATACATGTGCTGTGTATACGACTCCCACTATTAATACCAAGCACTGCTGCGCGTCCCTGATACACGCTGCTGCGGCCTGCCGCAGCGCGCGTCCTTCCTGCTGCAGCAGCAGCAACAGCACCACCAGCAGCAGCAGCAGCAACAGCACCGGCGGCAGCAGCAACAGCAGCAGGAGCAGCAGAAGGAGCGGCAGCAACGGCAGCAACCAGCAAAAGCGACATCAACAGCAGCAGCAACAGCAGCAGCAATACCGGCAACAGCAACATCACCAGCGGCAGCAGAAGCAGAAGCGGCAACAGCAGCAGAAGCGGCAAGCGATCCACACTGTCGGTATCAGTCGTGGTACCCACCAGCATTGTGGTTATGGTACAGCAGCAAGAGCAGAAGCAGCCGCAGCAACAGCGATGCAGCAGGAGCAACAGCAGACGCGGCAGTAGGAACAGCAGCCGAAGTCGTTCTTCCTCGTATGTTACGAAAAACTGGTGCCTGCGTTCTCCAACAGAAACAGTTACCAATGTTGTGGAGAGGTAAGAGGAAAAGAAGGAAAGTTTGTGCTGCTCCACAGTAGTAGTCGAGGCTTAATATGGGCTAATAATACTACTGTGTTGCTCCGTCTGCTTTTCCACTTTTTGTTATCGAATCAGTGCTGTTTTTACTGCTGCTGCCTTGGGGCTTCGTTTAGTGCTGCTGCTGCTGCTGTGTCGTTGCTGCTGCTGCTGCTGCTGTGTCGTTGCTGCTGCGGCCGCCGCTGGTGCTGCCGCGGCGGGTGGTCGTTACGCGCTGCTGCTGCGGCTGCTGTTGCTGCTGCTGCAGCAGCTGCTGCAGGTACGTAGGAAAGGGGGTCTGCTCTTGCTGCAGCCGCTCGTGTTCATATCTCTGTGCTGCAGCAGCGAGACAGCCGCCTGCTACTGTCGCCGTTAGTAGCTATATTTCGTCTCTTTTCTCTGTTTCTCTTGGCCTCTTGTGCCGCAGAAAGAACGGTAGAGAAAGAAGAGAAGGGGAGCATCAGGAGCAGTAGATAAAGATATAATCAGTTTACAATAGCAGTGCTGCAGTACTACAAACACATATATATACATATATGTATATATGTATGTACATCCACCACGTCTCGCTCGTGTCTGCGCGCCCTGCTTTTGCCGCCCAAGCAACAGGCTGCTGCTGCTGTTGCTTGCTGCTGCTGGGGTTGCTGCTGCTGGGGTTGCTGCTGCTGCTGCTCGAGTTGCAGCTGCCGCCGCCGCCGCTGCTGTTGCTGCTGCTGCTGCTGCTGCTGCTGCTGCTGCTTCCACTACAATATACGACGAGTACCCCATCGCGCGGTATCGCTATGTTATTCTGTGCTGCTTACTATTCTGTCTATCTGAGGAGGGTTCGACTCATCTGAGGAGGAGAGGAATTTCCGTGCATTTTCGCATCTCGTGCTGGTTTTGCCGTTGCCGGTTCTATACCTCATCTGTCGGCTGCCTTCCTGCGACTTCCCCTTTTAACGCCTCCTCTCTGTATATCAAACTGCAGCAGCAGCAGCGAGAGCAGCAGCAGCAGTAGTAGCGGCAGCAGCAGCAGCAGCAGCGTTGATAGTAGTAGTAGCAGCAGCGACAGCAGCAGCAGCAGTGACAGCAGCAGCAGCCTTGCTGTACACCACCCTCCTTTTCTCATCTTACTTTTTTTGTGGCTGCTGCTGCGGTAATAGTAGTAGTGGTAGTAGTAGTTGTTGTATTATTACTTGCTTGTGCCGGGGAGGGGGGTGGTGGGTGTTCCTTTCTACTTGTATTCTGCCACCCGACAGGCTGCTGCTGCTGCTGCTGCTAACTGGTCTAGAGATTCTCGCAGCATACAATACTCAGCAGCAGCAGCAACAGGAAACAGGAGAAAACCAGACGGAGCAGGAGCAGAAGCAAGAGCAGCAGCCGCTGCAGCTTGCATGTTTAGACGTTTTAGAGGACCAGGAGCGTTATATAACGGCAGCAGCAGCAGCAAAGAGTCAATAACGAGAAGAGGAGCAGCAGCGGGCAATGCTGCTGCCGTTGCTGCTGCTGCTGCAAGTATCTCCCATCCGGAGGTCGGTAGGATAAGGAGGAGAAGACGAGGGAGGAAGAGGAGGAGAGGACAAACGGCAACATTCAACGGCAGCAGCAACAGCAACAGTAAGTGTGGCACTAAACATATATACATATGTATATATATATATATATATACATCTACAGTGACGTAGTATGAAAGGCAGTAGTATATAAGAGCAGTAGTGCCATTTATAATATGAAAGGCAATAGTGTATAGCGGCGTCAGCAGCAGTAGCAGCACCGAGTGGAAATATTGGATCGCCATCCACATGTACATGTAAATGTATATATGTATATATTTGTGACTATCTGACGGCGCGCCTAAGCTTATACAGCAGCCGCATTAACCTACTACTCAGGTACTCCTTTTTTTATGTGTTTCGTGTGTACATATTTTTATATATGTATATAAGAATTCATACTGCAGAAGACAATGATACGTGGCAGCGGCAGCACCCCCTA
>SJYA01010608.1:0-12402 GCA_006410615.1 Neotragus moschatus
TCCAGTCATCCTGTAAAACTAACACACTGGGCACCCAGCTGTCCCAACTCGACCACACAGCCCCCTGAATGCACGCCCTGCGTTTCTGCACCTCGCCAGCTCGGCTCCCTGGGGCAATGTCAGGTCAGGGGGAGGCCTTCCAAATTCATTTTGCTCACGCCTCTCTCCGGCCTCTCCTGGCAACGCGCCTGGCAAATGAAAAACCCAAGGATCAATGCCAGAAAATTGACTCTNCCACACAGCCCCCTGAATGCACGCCCTGCGTTTCTGCACCTCGCCAGCTCGGCTCCCTGGGGCAATGTCAGGTCAGGGGGAGGCCTTCCAAATTCATTTTGCTCACGCCTCTCTCCGGCCTCTCCTGGCAACGCGCCTGGCAAATGAAAAACCCAAGGATCAATGCCAGAAAATTGACTCTGCTTCTCACCCTTGCCAGAGAAGAGGCTTTGAACTCACCCACCTCAGGTCTGAGGAGGGAGGTGGGCCGGAGCTGGGGGGTGCTCTGATCCCTTAATTTCTGTCTTCTCTCGGGGGCACGAGTCCTATAGCTCAGGGCTGACTCATTTTTTATGTCATCCGTCACTGGGGCCACTAACGTGGCCATTGGGGTGGAAGGGCGGACGTCTTATCACCTGGGGATTTGGGGTTCGCTCCCGGTGCCCCAGCCCTGATGCAACCCCGAGTTGCAGCTGGGACGCAGATGCCGTGTGGACTGCCCTTCTCTGCTGAATGGCCGGGCCCCCTGCAGCTTCTTCTCTCTGGCCTGTGAATGTGCTTAAGGACTGCATTCTTGTCACAAATGGCGTTAAAGAGTTGCAGACACCTTCTCAAAGGCTTGTAGGAAACCAGCTCAGAAACAGTTTGACTCCCAGTCTGGCTTCCCTGGTAGCTCAGCGGTAAAGAATCCGCCTGCAACGCAGGAGTTGCAGGAGACACAGATTCGATCCCTGAGTTGGGAAGATCCCCTGAAGGAGGGCATGGCAACCCTCTCCAGTACTCTTGCCTGGAGAGTCCCGTGGAGAGAGGACCCTAGCGGGCTCCAGTCCATAGGGTCATAAAGAGTCGGACACGACTTAGTGACTGAGCACCCACCTGCACGCAGTGGATTTTCTCCTCGTTTGCTCGTAGGTATAATTTAGGCAGCGGAGAAGGAATCGAGGCAGGAAAGGCTGTTTTCACCTGGCGCTTCTGTCCTGGGTCAGCTCTGATCAGTCAGGTAGGCCTTGCGCTGCTCTTTCCTGCCACACGGCTCCAGGGCAGGAGTCCCACTGATGGGAACAGTGGTGATATGGCCAAGGAAGCTGAGCCTTTTGGTGCTCCTGAGGCACGGAGCGCAATCCCACTGTGTGAGATGATTCTCAGACAGAACCAGCGGTGTATATGTGTGTGCACACGCGCACTCATCTGCTTGTGTGCGCACAGAGAGATTTGTTATTACAGAGGCTGGGAGACTGAAGCAAACCCATGATATGCTAGCAGCAGGTCCTGAGGCCTGAGGACCAGGAGCCCCACGGCTGTGAGTTCCAGCCCAGAGCCCGCAGGCTCCAGACCCCGGAAGAGCCACATTTCACATGAGTCCGTGGCAGGAGGAGTTCCCTCTGACTCAGCCTTTTTCTTCTATTTAGATCTCCCGGGGATTCGGTAAGACCCACCCACATTAGAGCAGGTTATCTGTTTTGCTCAGTCTACTGACTCCAGTGTTAATCCTGCCCAGAAAATTCTCACACACTCACTCAGAAAAAGGTTTGACCAGAAGTCCAGGCACCCTGAGACCCAGTCAAGTTGGAATGAAACTAACCATCATACCACATTCTAAGCAGAGAGAAGCAAGGAGGAGGGAAGAAGCCAGTTTCCAAGACTGATTGCAAGGGCGTTTACAGTGGTGGGCATGTGCTCTGGACCCGGCCTGCCTGAGTTCTGCCCCTGTCACCACCTTCCTTATGTATTGCTTTGAGGACTGAAGCATTAATGTCCGTAAAATTCTCACAACACGGCTGAGCAAACCCTAAGCACACAAGAAATGTGAGTTATTCGTATTCTCCTCCAGGAAGTAGGAGATTAGCGTGTTGGGTACCAGCTGTTGTGTTGAGGGTGCTTGTTGAGGTGGGGACTGGGGTGGTGCTGATGGGACTGCATGGTGGTGTTGGAGGGCTGAGACTCGGGGGCCTCCTGCTTGCTACCCCTACACCCCCCTGGGGTAGGGGGTCTGCTAGGCTCTCAGAGATTCTGGGATGAGAAGGTCTAAGGGTGGGAGGGTTTCTGCCTGGTGATTCGGCACAGCCCTAGCTGCCTTGGGAAATGAATTCCTGATGGGCTCCTGCCTTGTCTTCCCTGAAGTGTCCCCATGGGCACAGGGTTCCAGCAAAACCTTGTGAGTTGTCGAAAATGCTTCCTAGAGCCAGCTTGAGTCTGGTGGCCCATGTGTGCTTTCTCATCTCCCTGAACTGGCCCTTGACCATGGACTCTGCAGCCCTCCTAAGTTTTGTCTTTTCCCAGCTGCAGGTCCAGTTCCTCGCCGGTGCTGACCCCAGATAATCTGCCCTCATCCTCTGCCCCTTTTCAGAGTGCTCACTGTCCTGACAGCCACGTTAAGATAGAATCTTGTCGTTCTGGTTCCTGGTCCCATTGTACTGTGGAACAGGCTGGCACGTCTACTCCCCACGGCGCCTGAATCCCATGTCAGCTCTTACTGAGAGCTTCGGAGAGGCCAAGATCATGAGGACCCCCAATCCGAGCTGTGCATGCCAGAGGCACCCTGGCGTATGGATCCAGGGGTGGGAAGGAGGGAGTTACTCCCAGGGATACTGCCATCTGTGGCTTCTAGAATTCGGGTCCCCAGACTTTTCCCCCTACTTTTGGAAAAAGGGATGCTGCCTCTCTAGAACACTGTAGCTGATGGGCCTGGAGCTCCTAGGCCATCCAAATCATCCCTCTTGATTCAGAGATTTCCCGCTTCCAAACAGAGGTTGGTGACCTCACAGCGCTCCAAGTGAGCCGTGGGGGAGGGGGCCTCAAGCCTGAGCTCCCCACAAAGCAGACTCTGAGATGAGGGACTGGGTGTAGGTAGTTTACTTGGGGGCCGGTCCAGGAAGCGTGGAGGGGGTGGGGAAAGAGACAGGAGGAAGGGACGCTGTGAAGAGTGTCAGCGAGTGAGTTACTAAGTTCACCCTGAGGGGCCCCGGGGTTGGGATGTATCGCCGCCGATCCGTCCCACTTGGGCTGAGAGGATGGGAAGGAACCTCTGAACTGGCAGGCTGCTCCATCCCAGAAACCCCCTTCATCCCAGGAGGCACAGAAACCCGGGCCAGGGTGGGCTCTGCCTGCAGGAGGCCTCTGCAGAGGACTCAGGGACCACAGGTGAGGTCTCCCTCTGCTGGGAGAGGGGCTCCGCAAGCTAAGGGACATTCAGACAGGTGGGCAGGGGTCACTCAGGACCCGTTCCAAGCAGGCCAAGAAGCAAGTGCCAGGGAAGATTCTTCCTCTGGGTTTCTCTGCATCACCACCTCCCGCCTTGGGTGGCCTCTCACATCACTAGGCCGGGGTCACTTTGTGCCCCTGGAGAGGAAGAGAAGATAGCACATGGCAGGAATCCAGCCTCCTCGGGCTAAGGGGAAGGAGAGAACAGTAAAGAAAGAGCCTTAAAATACCCCTCAGCTGTTTAAGGACTGGAGATTTGCACTAAATCTCAGGAAAAAGGAGTAATTACGCTGTCAGCAAAGGTGATATAATTTTTAAGACTCAGTTCCACAGCCATAATTTTTCCTCATCCTCCCCGTGTCTCCCCAGGGGATTTAGGGACCAATTACCTGTCAGTTTGCTGAGAGGTGCTGTTCCCAAGCAGGAAGGCATCACCTGCCGTGGCTTCTAGAAGCCCCACTTGGCAGCAAGGGTGGCTGAAAGCTGGGAGGGGCATCCTGTCTGCTGCCAGATGAGGGTTCGGAGCTTCAGGGAGGAGCCCAGGAGAAAAAGAACGGCTGGACCCCGATCAGCCCTGACTCCAGGAACACCATCCCCATGTTTTCCTAATAAATGAAACCTGCCGGAGGCCTGGGGTGAGGGCTGGGGGACGAAGTGGCAAGGGGCTGGGGTCTCTGGGCAGAAGAGGGTCTTCTAGCAAAACCCAAGCTTGTCGGGGCAGCCACGCCCTTCAAGCCCAGTACGAGGCAGCCAGACAGAGGGAGTGGCTAGAACGGCTCTAAACGCCTGGGTTCTGCAGTCGGATTTGACCCTCAGGGAGCCCCGGCCCTGAGTGACCCTGGGCAGTCACTTAACCTCTCTGCTCCTTAGGGGAAATGGGTGGATGGAATCTGCCTTATCAGGTGTTGGTTATCACGACGTGGTCTCACCTCTACCTAGTGCTTCATTCCTGCCAGGGGGTTACCCAGCCTCTCTTGCACACCATGGTGGACAGTCAGCTCCCTAGGTGGAGAGGCAGCCCAGGTCCACTTTGGCTCACTCGGCTAATCCTGACCAGGTCAGGGGCTCTCCTATGCTGTTTACTAGTTGTTCGGTCTCTCAGCTGTATCCAGCTCTTTGCAACCCCATGGACTGTCGCCTGCCAGGCTCCTCTGTCTCTGGGATTCCCCGGGGAAGAATACTGGAGTGGGTTGCCATTTCCTCCTCCAGGAGACTCTAGGGATCGAATTTGCCTCTCCTTCATTGCTGCTGCCGCTGCTAAGTCGCTTCAGTCGTGTCCGACCCTGTGCAACCACACAGACGGCAGCCCTCCAGGCTCCCCGTCCCTGGGATTCTCCCGGCAAGAACACTGGAGTGGGTTGCCATTTCCTTCTCCAATGTATGAAGGTGAAAAGAGAAAGGGAAGTCGCTCCGTTGTGTCAGACTCTTTGCGACCCCATGGACTGCAGCCCACCAGGCTCCTCCGTCCATGGGATTTTCCAGGCAAGAGGACTGGAGTGGGCTGCCATTTCCTTCTCCAATGCAGACAGATTCTTTACCACTGAGCTACCAGGGAAGCCCCACTCACCCACTGATGTCATTTAAACCCTCAAAGGTCACTTGTGTGGCTCTCACCAAGCTCTAGGGGTCAACTGTCAACACGCCCTAGTCCATTCAGTGGCGTCACAGTGGAGGTCACCTTTGGTCCTCATGCTTGAGAAACAGTTAAGGTCCACTGACCTCTGGCCTGGGTGAACGGACTCTGGGAGACCCCTCCCCCACCCCCCCAGGGCTGTCAGTTGTGAAGTTAGTGTACATCTTTGCTGATCGGTGGGATCATCTCATCTTTATTCTTTCTCCCATTTTCTCCTTGTTCCTGAAGCTCCAGGAATTCTTGCAGCATCTCTCTAACTGACGTCACTCCAAGGGCCAATCAGCTTGGGCTTCCTTCTGGCTTGGGCTCTCCTGGGGTGTGTTCCTGTTCCGGCCAGCAGAGGACGCTGTGCTCCATGTCATCCTGTGTCCCCAGACAGCTAGGGGGCTGCTGGGAGCTGAGGACTCAGGGATGGTCCAGACCTACCAGGAGCTCACTTCTCTGGGGACCCCTCATACCCAGGAGCATCTCGTGGGAAGGAAGTAGACTCTGATGAAGGCGTGTGGGCACCTTGGCAGATACCGGCCTGTATTAACACAGTATAAAGCCAATATTTTGCCATGAGAGCCCCCTTCACTGCCTTTTCCCAAGCAAGGCTCAGCTTCTTCAATAACATGCAGCAGAACCTAGCGGTGAAGATCAGGGGACCCTGGAGCCAGACCATCTCGTTCAAATCCTGACTCGCCCACTCCCAGGCTGGATGCCTCAGTTTGCCCATCTATACAATGGGGGTGATATCTGGGTTGTGGTGAAACAAGTTAATACACATAGAGCATTTAAGGAATGTCAGCCCGTATCACGGGTGTCTGTGGCAACTTGTAAGTCTGGGGTCAACATGTAAGTCTGACCCCAGGCCACATGCCCTTCAGGGATGCAGAAGTCCTGCAGGTAACCGCACCGCCCTCCTTACACAGCAGGCTCACGGTTGTTGCAGCCCAGCCGTGCCCACCCTCTTCAAGCCGCTTATCAAAGGACTTCTCCCACCCTCCCCGGACTTCTCTCTTGGCGACATTCCAGTCAACTGACTGAGCCTTGTGAACTGGAGGTTTGGACACCCGCCCTGCTCGCTCAGCTGGCCCTGATCTGGAGAGTTCTCACCCTTTGGAAGCCTTCCTAGGTCTGTAGGATGAAAGGAACGGGCTTCATCCATGGGACCTCCTCCAGACTCTGCAGGGCATCCTGGTGGGACTTGCTCATCTTAAGCTATTCACCATTTGAGTCCTTGTAACTTACAGACCTTGGATTTGAACCCATGGCGTGAATAACCAGCACCCACTCTTCTAACCTATAACTATCTTTGCTTCTCCCCATCCTCTTCACTCCCATATAATTATATGGGTTCAGATACACAGGGTCATGGAAATCACTCATTTCTTTAAATTTTGTGACCTGAGTACTTTAAAGTACGAGCTTCCCACCTCTGAATGTAGGCACTATTTGAATTGCTGTCTGTGATGACTGGGAAGTTCTGTACTGGAACGTCCATCCATGTCAGCAATGGAAGAATTGTCTAAACCATTCTCCTTACCTTGCAGGTGGGAAAACACTCGGCCTATAACAATCACACCGTTGGCCGGGGTAGAGCCGAGACCCTGACCCCTCACTTGCTCTGGGCTCCTTTAACCACGCTGGCCTGACTTCGTGGCGGGCCCCACGAGCCAGGCGGGTGTTTCGTCCCTCCTGTGGGTCTGAGGACTCCTGGTCTGCCTCCTCTTGGTCTCCCAGCTCTGGATCTTCCATTGGAGGCAGCTCTGCTTGGCTTAAGCAGTCCCTCAGACCCGAAAGAGAGCTGCAGAGAACACAAAGGGGCATGCGACCGTGCACTGTTGTCAGACCACCTCTTTGAGCTCATCGTATCCTCCAGGTGCCCGAGAGGAAGAAGCAGTGAGGGGTGGAGCGACTGGAGAAGGATAAAGAGGCTAGAAAAGCCATGTGTAGGCTGATGAAAAATGTCAGCACTGGGAACTGGGAGGGGGTTTTCCTGCCTTCCTCCTCCCACCCACTGTGGACTGGTAAGAGACACCAGAATCCAATAGGCTCTATTGGGTCAGCAAGTTTGGGGGAGAATTTGGGCTTAGACAGTCCTGGCCGTCACCTACCTAGGACTCTTCCTTAGTCAGAGCCAGTCTCTCCACCCTCAAGGATACTGGTTGAACCTGCCAGCGTAGTTCAAGGTGTGGGTTTTGAGTCAGGCCACCTTGGGTTAACTCCCCAAGCTGGTGGCTTTCGATCTATGAGACAGACATCATGACCTAGCTTCTACATCAGTAAAATGGAGATGAACGGTATCAGTTCCAATGATGACGCAGAGATTTAAACCTGATAAGGCACACCAAGCAGCTGGTGCACAGAAATGCTTAATGAATGTATGGTTTCTGTTTCTACTGGAAAGCGGAAGGAGAGGACAGTCTGCCACTATTTCTCTACCCCTGACATCTTAGGATGTCTGATTGCAACCAGGCAGGGACATTCAGGTTTCTGGAGCAAATCAGGGACCACCCCCCACAGGCCCCAGTACCTGAGGACCAGCACGGCTCCTAAGAACTATGGGAGCTGGGTCCCTTACCATCATGCATGATTGAGGCAGTTGGGAAAATAATTAAGTGCTAACTTGTCATATTTTAAATGAAGTTCTGGAGTTAGAGATTTATAATTGCTAATGAGCCAGGCTAATAATTAGTTGCTTTATAATAAGGGCGATGATCACTCAGACAGAGGCAGAGAGAGCCAGGCTCTGGCCTAATTTTTCTCCTGTAATTATGTGACGTGCCCAACTGCCTGGAACTCCTCTCACCCTTCCCTCCTTCTGCTCCAGTGCGGTGCCAAGCGGCCCTGGCACTGTCCCCGTTTCCCACCACACTCCATCCGCAGGACTCTGGGCACCTCCTGCTGGGCAGCCATTCCCTAAGAAGGTTGGGATTGAGACGATACCTGTCTCTGCACTTCTCCCCAATTCCTACACCCACCTTCTACCTCGGACAGGGGTTTGGAGCTCTTGTCCTTCCCCTGGGGGAGCTCAGAACCAGAGGCTGGCCAGCAATAGGTCTGCTCCTACAGCAGGCAGACANCGGCCCTGGCACTGTCCCCGTTTCCCACCACACTCCATCCACAGAACTCTGGGCACCTCCTGCTGGGCAGCCATTCCCTAAGAAGGTTGGGATTGAGACAATACCTGTCTCTGCACTTCTCCCAAATTCCTACACCCACCTGCTACCTCGGAGAGGGGTTTGGAGATCCTGTCCTTCCCCTGGGGGAGCTCAGAACCAGAGGCTGGCCAGCAATAGGTCTGCTCCTACAGCAGGCAGACAGGGATCCCTGAAAATGCCACGTATTAACCATGCCAGGTGATGAAACAGGACTGTCACCAGGAGAGAAAGCTAGTTCAGAGGAGAGGCTGCCCATCCTCCAGCCTCAGCTTCTCAAAGGCAGAATGGAAAGAGCGTTGGATAGGAAAGCACAAAACGTGGTGTAGAGCCTATGTCTGCCACGGCCTGGCTGACCACCTGGGCAACCTGCTCGACATCTCGGAGCCCATTTGTCTGAGCGTGAAGGGGCACAGCTGGACGAAAGAGACTAAGTTATTCTCCAGCCCTGAGCCTCTAAGCGGTTGAGGGCTCTGCGTCATGGGTGTGGCTTTAAGAAGGATGCCAGAGGACACAAGCGTATCCCCGTGTGGTGGAAATCTTCAGCAGCTCTTGGGGCATGGAGGGCTCGAGGAAGGGAGGGTCCCAGGGGAGCCGAGAAGGAGCTGATAGAGACAGACACAGAGAGGACCCCCTCTCTCACTGTTGGCTTGTGACCTTGGACTCAGAAGAACAGGTATTTCTATGGCTTGGGGGTAGACCAGAGCTCCCAGCAGCCTGTGTCTTTGTCCTCAAGCACTTGGTATCTATTTTGAGTCAAGTAGGTAAACCATAACGTGGAGTGTTGGTTCATTCCGCAGTGAATGGGAATGGTTATCACCCCTGCCTCCACCCACACCTCCTGGGGCCTCCAAAGGCTAAGGGGGCTCTCTTCGATATGACTAGGGAAGGGGCTTCCCTGGGTGCTCAGATGGTGAAGAACCCCTCCTGCAATGCGGGAGACCCGGGTTCGATCCCTGGGTTGGGAAGATGCCCTAGAAAATGGCAACCCACTCCTATATCCTTGCCTGAAGAATTCCATGGACAGAGGAGCCTGGTGGGCTACAGTTCGAGGGGTCGCAAAGAGTCAGACATGACTCGGGGCGGGCAGTAAATAAACAGATGCTGTGTATAAACCAAGAAAGACACACTGACCTGATGGGGCTTGCATTCTGGGGTCCATGATAGAATTCAGGGGCTCAGTGAACTTGTGGGGAAACATACATCCTTATTTTCATGAACCTTAAATAAAAGTGATCATTTCCCCTATGAACATAGGTGGCAAACCACAGAAATAGTAGCAGCCCTTGAAACTTTTGCACCAACAGAAAACACAGACAGATATGTTCGTATCATACTCCAGCTCTGGCAGGCATCTCAAAATATTATTTATGCTCATCGCCACTTTGAAATTACAGTAGTTATTAGACCTGCAGCTAGAGCTATATTAAAATATAAGATTAATGTATTAACGAAAGAGCCCATGAATTACCATACATTTGTTTCTCAAACTACAAATTGCTACAGGTTTGGTGTGGTTTTTTAAAAATAATATTTTGATAATCGTGTTTCAGTATAATTGCTTTTTAGAATAATTCTATGTGTTTTTTCCTCTCTGCTCTCCCTCCCCACCCCACCCTGTATTCCAGATCCATCCCTCCCCCTCCACCCATCCCTTTTCAACACGGGGCAGGTTGGAGCATCGCCTTTGATGGATACTGACAGCTCACGCAGGAGGTGAGACACAGAGGAAGCCAGAACTTCTGGGAGGAGCAAGGGTGTTAATGCGACCCAAGGATGGAAAGGAGACACAAGGAGAAGGCTGGGGCTGAGAGCACTGACCGCCGGGTCCCTGCTGACTGCGGCAGGGCAGTGGGGAGTGGGGGGTGAGCTTGTCGAATCCTTGTGCCCACCACATTTTGGATTCTGTGTATGTTGGGCTATGTTGCTGGAACCAGGAAAGGAAACAGATGGAGTCTGAGCACATGGCGCTGTGGGATCTGGGGTGGGTGCTGAGTACCCCCCAACTGCAATTCAACACGATGGTTGCTTCCTCCAGTGTGGCAGCATTTGCCAAGGGAGCCATCGTGAACCCAATGGGACAAGAAGATTTCTCGGTGCTGACTCTCCTGCCTACTTCCTTCCAAGATGAAGAGCACGTTCCAGGGATAAACATGTGTTCATTCATTCAACAAATCTATTGAGACTTTACTAAGTGTGGGACATTGAATAGCTCTTGCTATCAGGAGCTCAGGACAGGGGCTTCCCTGGTGGTCCAGTGGTTAAGAATCCACCTTCCAATGCAGGAGGCATGGGTTCCATCCCTGGTCCGGAACCAAGATCCCACATTTTCCCGGGCACCTAAGCCCATGAGCCACGGTCACTGAGCCTGCCCTCCACAGGGCTCCTGGGAGCCGCAGCTCTGAGCCTGAGCGCTGCAGTTACTGAAGCCCACGGCCTAGAGCCTGTGCTCACCGACAAGAGAAGCCACTGCAGCTGAAGAGGAGCCCCTGCTCTCCTGGCAACTAGAGAAAGCCCATGCCCATGCAGCAATGAAGACCCAGCACTGCCAAAAATAGATAAATAAATATTAAATATAAAAAAAAGGAACTCAGGATAAAGCTGGGGAGATATCCATCAGGCAAACAGTATGCCAATAGTGAATGACAATTAATAAATAATAATGCCTAATCATTGATATCCAGGGCAGTGAGCGACTCTGATAGAGAACCATATCTCCTACGACAAGCCTAACTCTCAGTGGGCCCCCAGAGATTCCCACTGTTATGTGTTACTTGCTTCTGATTTTCTGTTTTACGGCAAATTGAAAAATTCCACGTTAGATTCCCTGGACCTGAAATGGTAACCATGCACCCTGGATTTTTTAGAACAGCTCTGATTTCAAGAACACTATTCCTTTGTGCCCATAAACCATTGAAACACCAATATTTCAGCAACCGAACAATGTCTCTTAGATTGCCACCTCCCAAATACACTCACATGCAAACCCTCTCAGGCTGTGGGTCCCGATTTGCGGTTTGGAAAGTGTATCGTTGGGGTGTATTGTACGGCCCTTCCACCCTGGCTTCCTCCTGCCCACCTCCAATCGACCTCAGACCAGCTGTATTGCAAGAAAACAAAAAAGTCATTCTGAAATTAAAGCAGAACAGAAAGAGGAGCTGAGGCTGCAACAGGAAGAGGTCAGAGAATTCACTCTTGAGTCACATGGACAGGGAGCCTTTCTCCCGTTCTGTGTACTGATCATCGAGCATCTTGTGCTCCCTCAGCCAGTACAGTCCCTCTTTAAAGTCTCTGTGTGTGTTGGAAGAGCCCAAGTTGTGGAGTGATTGGGCAAATTAAGCCTGGATGTAAAACTCTTTCTGCTTGGAAGGTGCGAGGCTCTGCCAAGGAGGCAGCCAGCGCCTTTGCTGGGGTGGGCTTCAGCAGCAGTGGTTTGATTTTGCTTTTCAAATAAAGACAAATATGTCTTTATTGAGGGCAGTAGTGGAATAGCCTTTTCATCCTCTAGGAAACAGCCCTCACTCATGGTCGTGGGTCATAGCGAGGGGCGCTGACAGCGGTCATTTACTGAACACGTACTAAGTGCCTGGCCCCCAGGACAGCATTTTATATGGGCCACCTCATTTAGCCCTGAAGGTCCTAGGAGGCATGTTGCTGTTGCTTAGTCGTGTCCAACGCTTTTGTGACCCCCATGGACTACTATAGCCT
This sequence comes from Neotragus moschatus, assembly GCA_006410615.1. Taxonomy (NCBI): domain Eukaryota; kingdom Metazoa; phylum Chordata; class Mammalia; order Artiodactyla; family Bovidae; genus Neotragus; species Neotragus moschatus. The sequence continues at coordinate 11,899 of SJYA01010608.1, forward strand.
GCCAGGCTCCTCTGTCCGGGGGATTCTCCAGGCAAGACTAAAGGAGTGGGTTGCCATATTCTTCTCCAGGGCATCTTCCCAACCCAGGGACCGAACCTGCGTCTCCTGCCTTGGCAGGTGGATTCTTTGGCGTGGAGCCACCAGGGAAGCCCTGAGAAGTATGCGCTATGACTTTAGTGAGAAACCGAGACTTACAGGGTAAATATCTTGTTCAACTTCATACAACCTGTGAGTCATGGGACTAGGAAAGTCTGACCCCAACCCTCATTCTGAGACACCACTCTGTGCCATTTAGGGCAGCACCACTCCAAACGCTGTTAAGGGCAGGTCAGTCGCTCAGTCGTGTCCGACTCTTTGCAACCCCATGAATCGCAGCACGCCAGGGCCCTCTGTCCATCACCAACTCCCGGAGTTCACTCAAACTTGTGTCCACCGAGTCAGTGACGCCATCCAGCCATCTCGTCCTCTGTCGTCCCCTTCTCCTCCTGTCCCCAATCCCTCCCA
>SJYA01010609.1:0-10989 GCA_006410615.1 Neotragus moschatus
AACTCCCGTGACAGGCGCCGCTGAAGAGGGCCAGAGCGACGCAATATAAATATGTATATATATATATATATTTATACATATATACATGTGCTGCATCCCGCCTCCTTATATGTACGGGTTTTTCTATATTGTGCACGGTGGGCCGCAGGAGCACGCTGCTTACTCATAGACAGCATCCTCCGCTTCTCCCTTCAGCCGCCGCTGCTTGATCTTTTCTTTAAAGGACATGTCTGCACCACCCCGCTTGTCTTCCGTTCGGCAGCTGAGTCTGTGCTAGCTCTCTTGACGTGGCGCTGGGGCACTGTTGCACGGTAAACCCCGCCGGCGTTCAGCCCTGAGCGTCTCTCTAAGATGAAACGCGCCTTCGTCCGACTCCTTCAGGCATATCGGCCGCAGTAAACGTCTAGAAGGGCATGTCCCTGGTTGGCCAGCCGGTTTGTTGACACATGATGATGAAGGCGTCTTCAGCACACGCCGCAGTTGTATACGCAAACTGTTTGCTAGTAACCTTTCTTCATTGCCGCAGGCAGGACGGCCACATGTTTACCGTGCACGTGAGTGGCTTTCCTGTACGCCTGGAGAGAATAGAATACGTTTCTTCTACAGGCAACACATTGGATTGGCGGAGGGGGGGGAAAGCACTGGGTGTGGTGACGCGTGAATATGGAGTCGGGGCTCTCGACGGCGCATACGTATGCTACCGTCGTGAGCGACACGAAAAAAGACGACGAGACACTTGTGGCTATAGATTTGCGCGAATGTTGCGCTTTCGAAGCTGGCGCGACCGTAGCGACGTAGTTAAACTTTTATCGGTCATCCTTTAGCAGAGCCTCTTACGAGCCGCCGCAGCGTGGTGCGTGCGCCGTAGGCGCGGGCTGGCGACGTGGATTTGCGGATGATGCTGGCAGAGACGCTTTTCGCAGCCTTACGTAGACGAGCAAAAGCTCTCCAACACACACCCTCTAGTACCGTCCGAGAGGCCTCCACCACAAAGGGTCCTCCGGTGCGCCTCCAGGCACCACTGTATTCAAATCGAAGTAAGTACGACTGAACACGTCTACTTATAGTACGCGTCGCAGCCCGGGTTCGACGGTCGACAGCAAAAGCGCAGCCAAGGAGGCAGGTGCTTCGCGTATCTCGAATACATCACAACGACAGCAAACGGCCGGACACCTGTATTCTCTCAGTCGAGATCATGGAGCAGACTCCGGCGGTGAATTGTGGCGAGGTTGCACTGTCGATGAGCGGTCGAATACGGCGCGCATGTACATGCGATTGTGTCGTGTGCTCCGTAGGATGGCGCGGCGCCGACTAACTAGCTGGGACTCGGGCCACGGTGTGGTCATGTGCACGCAGACGCGGATGGCCTCCTCTGAAGTGGTGTACAGCGAGAAACGGATGGCTTACGCACAGGCTAAAGCGACACCATGGCAGCTCCTGCGCTCCTGAACAAACGCAGACCACCCCGCTGAACTTCGCGGCCTACGCTGTGCAGCCTAGCATCCACCGCAGAGTGTCAGACCCCAATGCGTTGGTGAGAACACAGAAAGAAAAGCAGCGCCGGCGGCCTACAACTGTAGACACGGCACTTAAAGCGTTTACAATGTGAGCAGCGCTACTGTACCCGACACCAGTCACTAAAGCGACTGAGGAGATGGGACCGCAGCCGCGTGGCTGCACACGAATTTCGTCGTGGCAAAACTGCCGTGGTGCAAACCATGAGGGAGCTAGGCAGAGGGTGGCTTTGCTGCTGATGCACAGAGGGCCTGAGACTAGTATGGTTCTGGTAAGCCCCGAGGTACGCGTGAGGCAGTGCGGTCGCCGCCGGCGCAACCCGCGATAAGCGGGCGCAAACCTCACGAAGCACGCACTCTAAGGTTGTTTTTGCCCGCAGAACAGATCCGCTGTGGTCCAACGCTGGCCAGCTGACGAAGGGCGAAGTGCCCGAGTGCGCACGGCGTCGCGCTCCTGCCTCGCCAGAAGACGTAACGGTCGGCGCCGCGAAAGTAGAATCTTTGGAACCGGGGCAGAGCCGCACTTTAAGGCGCTGCCGTCCCGCGACAGTGTGCTGCGCTTCCCAGACAAATGCGAGGCTTTTCTGGTAGAGGGTCATGTCTTCCGTTACGTGGTTCAACCATGAAGTCATCCGCCCATCTACCGTTCACTAATCGAATCCGTAATAAAAGAGAAAAGTGCAGACTTACCCTGAGTGATGCCGCAGCGCGGAACCTTCACGCATATCAGTGCACCACGGAGCTAGCCGCTAGCGCAGCTTGCTTGCTATGAGCATCCGAAAACGCCGACATCGAGTTGCTTTAGGACAGCGCCGTGGTGCAGACGCAGCTGTGCGGCTGCCCGATTAGTGGCAACACGTCATGGAAAAGCACCGTCCGGCACCGAACGCGACATAAGCGTACTGCAGTTCCCATCTAAGCTGTTTTTGAGAAGCGAAGGGATGAGGAAAGGGCAGGGGCTCTTCCGCTTACGGCGTGGGGAACTGCAGGCACGCCAGGTTTTCCCGGCGCAACGGCGAACGCATTGAGGCTAAGGGTTCTTGAAGCTTAAACGACGCCGGGGAATTGCCGTTGTGGTGGGGGTGCTGAGTTGTGGGAGGTAGCTTTCATGAGAAATGCGCGCCAGGAAGGCAGGGCGCCGCCGTTTGCTCTTGGCTACCCTGAAACGTGGCTGGCGTCAAAGTTACTGGCTGTCCTCGTGGGGCGAGTGTTGAGCTGTGCAGGGAAGGTGTCAACAGAATCGCGCGGTGCAGGGCCGCCGATCCGCCCTTGGTTCCTGGGTACCTTGAACTGCGGCCCGAGCCCGGGGAAAATGCTGGGTGTCCTTGTAGCGGGCGTGCGGTGGTATGCAGGGGAACTATTTCCGTTTGCACAAAAGACTACTGCTGCGGAAGCATGGATCGGCCCTCTACCCTCGGCCACTTTTAACAGCGTGAGGTCCTGGTGAGGTCCCCGCTGCTCATGGGAGAGGAGTGCTGAGCTGCGCACGCAGGCTCACGGGAGAACGCCGGCTGCGGAAACACGAATCAGCCATTACGCTCGAGCGCCTTGAAGTGTGGCCCGCTTCCGTGAAGAGTGCTGAATACGGGCACGTAGACTTCGCTGCTGGTGTACGCTACTCTTCCCAGACCATACGTACACCTGTGTTCTGCTGTCTGGGGCACGAAGCTGCTTTTACACTAGCAGATGTTTCCGGCCACAAGAATACTGCGCTCAACGCACGTACTCTGGCACAAACGCGTATGCCTGCACGGTGCGGTGTTCTGAATGTAGTGCCCACCACATTTCGAAGCCAGGCGCAATCCTTCCCGAAGCAAACTACGTACAACGCACGAGAGGACGCTGCTAGACACAGCAGACACTTCTGCTGGAACTGGGCGTTGCCCTGCCTTGCTGTCCGCGTGCAGGACAGAAATCCCCAGCGTATGTTGTGGATGAAGCTCCAGACCCCTAACGACCCACGCGTATGCACCGAAATGTGTCGAGCAGAAGGCGACAGTCGCATCAGCATAGTTTTATTCCTACTACACGGTGCCGTCCTACTTGCGGCAAAACGCCTATTCTGGAGTACGCTGACAAGATACAGACCCGGAGACACCAACTCTTCTCCCCGGAGCAGTACACAATTTCCCGGCGAAGATATTTCCGTATGTTTACTGTCGTGGCTCAACCGAAAATGCGCGATGCTTTGGCTGCTTATCCGTAGCGTCCGTAGCTGACCCCAGCGCCCTGATGCGCCTGCCGCAGACACTATCTGCTGAGCCACAAGAAGTGCACACAGAATGCTGCCCCAGTCCCGCCTGTGGAGCACGTGCGCAGAGTAGCCAGCATCACTCAGTGGGCGGAAAGCTGCCCCGTCGATGCGGCCACGCTGGAAGTTTATTTTTTCCCACAATCGGGCAAAGCTTACTACAACCGTAAGACCAGCTGGGGTGAATGCATTATTAAGACTATCGTATACGCGCCCGTCGCCTACTCTACCTCCACGCGCACTTTTTCAATGTCAGCCTCAGTATGCGATATATCGCAGACGGGCGTATCACCTACGCGAGAATGCTAGAAATACGACAACAATAATTTGTATCCTCGCGCCCCATGTCCACGTGAGCGATGCCGCCCCGGTTCCTAGTGGCAATCATCGCAATTCCGACTCGCTAGCTGGACGTGAGCCGTGTTGCCTGTTTAGCGCGTTCAGGCTGAACATCTCAGCTAGACGGCACATGATCTAGCAAAGACAGGATAGTTTCACGCTCCTGAGCTACCGTCCCAAAATCCTATTATCAGAAAATTCTACGCGCGACCCTTCGCGTTGAGTGACCAAGGCACTTAGAGTCAGTTTCCGTGCTCTCTACAGAGACGTGTTGCACTTGGTACTACTTGTGAGCCTGCCGGTCCAAACGACCACATACCCCTCCAAGCCACAGGTCTCGCCCTAACGACCACCGTACTCCTGCGTTTTTTGGGCCCTCTTATTCTTTCCTAGCTTGTGATCCTCAGCGTAGGATTTGTCAGACTCATCGATGAAGTGGAATACGCGCGCGCCGCATAAAGCTCATCGGGGGAGTCGATAGACGCACAGCGCCGAGTTCATTCAGGAAGTCGAATAGCGGCGGTAGGACATGCCGGCGCCTCAGGGCGCGACCGCGTCTGCGCACACGGACACGCTAGCACTTCGTCCGGTAACTGAAATATGGACCGTGCGTCGACTACGTCTTCAGCAGATGCGGCCAGCACCATTGAAAGCGCGAATTCTGTAAGTATATGATCAGTTCAAAAGTGGAGTCATGCCATCAAAGCAGTAGCCGCTGAGATACGCGCTACAGATGCCTGACCGCCTCTTCCACCTTGTCTGACCCGGAGCGTCCGGTACGTCGCATAACGCTGGAGCTGGCGCAATCGCCTATTACGCGATCTTGAATCAGCACACCCCCTGGGTGCGGCTGAAGGTTACTCGCAAGTGCGCGAGGCCACGCACGTCGGTGGATCCGCCGGATGCTCTGGTGTGTGGTCTGCGGAACCCACCGCGAGTGCGGCTCAGATGGAGACGTGTGGTTGATGCAGCAGATCAACAAAGAATTCTACCGCCCGAATTCTAGCTGAAGTAGCTTCCTGACTGTAGTAGTGGAGGTGCCAGTTGAGTTCGTGTCAGACCGGACTGAGCGAACTCATTCCTTTCATGATTTACAGGTTCTGCCTTGGCCGCGTCGCCGCTAAGTTTGGGAACTGCTCACCGAGCTAGACATCCTGGAGCTCAAAGCTGATTCCACCCCCAAGCAACCGGGTGGGCAATCAGTCGATTCAGGTAGCTAGTCAACTGTTCGGCCGAACAACAGTCCTGATTCAGATTCGGGACGTACTGTACCTAAAAACAATTTCTGCCGCAAGACTGTAGTGAATGAAGACAGAGTCAGCGAAGGACAGCAGAAACGGCCGCTGCCAGGTGGCTATAATTTTTCGCGCGGATCCGTGCCGCCACGCTCACGTCGCCGGAAGATGGCTTACGCGGAAGGAAGCAGCGGCAGCTGCTGCTTATCAACTTTTTCGCACTCGAAGATGGTGAACGTGAGACAGAGTGATGCCGCTGACCATCCGTACGCCGTCCCTCCGAGGCGCTTCCGCCGCGCCGCCCGCCTCCTATGTGTCACACTTCTACTCACGGTTCTCCCGGGCTGCCAGGCGGCTTTCTCGCCAGCAAACATCCCCAGTAAGTAAAATTGCCTCCCTTTCCATCACGCGTTGAGTGCGACACGCTCTTCGCCACTTATTGAAGATAGCTAACTGGGGATGCCCAAGAAAGCAACGCTGAGCCACGCATGACGCGGTATCGGTGGTCTGCACCGGTATAGCAGTGGCTGGCAGCGGCAAATACTCTATCTTGAGCGCCAACAATTAAGTAGATCTTCCGCGTGACTAGCGCTATATACCATTCTATTTGTACTCAGGTTGCCTGTGTTGTAGACTGACGCGCGTCTCTATCTCATTCGATACGTTTGTCTCGCAAAGGAAACGACAACATGGCACTGAAATATGCGTCTTGCTTTCAGGAATGATAGCCTCGGCGTTCAAGTCCAGGTCAACCCGGTCTTCCACATCGCGGGCGAGGGGAAGTGTTGCGCCGCAAGCGGCACACTGCACAAAAGTCATGGACATGGCTCTTGTTGTAGACGAGTCCGGGTCAATTGGGAACTTTTACTTCAGGAAGGTGCGGCAATTTGTCGGAGACTTCCTTGATTTGATGCCTATCTCCCCCACCGAAGTCCGCGTTGCAGCTGTTGCCTATGGAAAGGTAGTCCGGCAGTTGTGGAATCTGGAGGATCCCCGCGCTACGAACAAGGATGCAGCCGTTAAAACAGTGCGTGAAATGCATTACGCTGCCGGCGCCGCCACAAATACCCACAGTGCGCTAGACGAGGCCCTCAAGCTGATTACAACAGGTAAGGGACCCCGGAAGGAGGTGCCCAAAGTGCTTATTCTATTGACAGACGGGAGTTCCACAAAGAGAGATCTGACACTAGTTAGTGCACGCGAGGCACGCGAAAGCGGCGTTCATATATTCGTAATCGGAGTGGGGGATGCAGACGCAGATGAGTGTAAACTAATTTGCGGCTGTGAACTCCGGAGCGAATGCCCCCAGTTTGTGAGCACCACGTTTGAAGCTCTGACTTCAAAAGTTATGGCGATGATGGGCGAGGTGTGTGAGAAACTTCCAAAAGACGCGGTGTGTTCGCCCTGGAGCGACTGGTCGACGTGCTCCGCTTCGTGTGGGCAAGGCATTCGCACTAGGACTCGGATACAAGAGTCCGATCCTCAACCAGGTGATCCCGCCTGCGACGGGTGCGAGCCTCTCATGGGGAAATCGTGTAAGGAGATGGGCGGCCTGGAGATTGTAGAGTCGTGCAATCTGGGGGTCTGCCCCGTAAACGCCGGCTGCGGATACTGGGGGGAGTGGTCGCAGCCGTCTGCAACTTGCGGCACCGCCACCCAAACGCGAATTCGTAAGGAATATAACACGCCTCCACCGGTAGGTGCGGGTCTATATTGTAACCAACAGTCACCACCGATACCGCCTGAGGAAACCAGGCAAGTGGAACTCGAACCCTGTGTAGAGGAGAGCGTCGACGAGTGGTCTACATGGGGACCCTGCAGTGCCACGTGCGGCCCCGGCACTCACCGGCGACAGCGTACTCGGACGATCAAGGTGGGGTCAGCCGAGCCTATCATTAAGGAAGAACACGAGGACGAAGACTGCAATCTCACACCCTGCCCAGTAGATGCCACGTGTGGATCTTTCGGGGAGTGGAGCGAGTGCTCCAGGTCGTGCGGAGGGGGCACTTCCGTGCGCTACAGAAATCCTTGGCTAAACGACGAGCAGTATGGGGGCAAGACCTGTCTTCAGCAGCATCCCGAGGGCCGGGAACAGAAGAAAGATTGTAACACAGAACCCTGTCCTGTGAACGAGACTCCGGGAAACTGGCTTGAGTGGGAGCCCTGCTCAGTGAGCTGCGGTTCGGGAACTCGGAAGCGGTATAGAGCGCCGAGCCCTGTGAAGGCAGCGCACGGCGGCTTGACACTTCAAGAGCAAATTAAAGCTGGAATGCTAGACCTGGTGCTGGAGGAGTCTGAAGAGTGCCACTTATACCCCTGCGGTACGTATTTGAGATACCACCTCCGACAGGCATCTGGTCCCGTTTTTTAGCAGCCTTCATTGCGCTGTCTGCTGGCCGCTTTTGCACAGGACGTAAACATGTTCGCATGTACCGGTTATCCTTTGCTATCAGAATAGCGCGCACACACAGGAGTACCACTAGTACACCCACCCATAGCATTGCCACTTCGTCACGCATTGAGCTAGGACATACCACGCGGCTCCTGAGCGAGACAAGGGGTCAGGAGACCGCTGCGTCGCGCAAGCGATGTGAATTTCAACGGCTGTGACTGCTGCGCTGTGTCATTTAGGGCCTTGCACGTACCCATTCGGTGAGTGGAGCTCGTGCCAAGGAACGTGCAAAACTGGAGTCCGGGAGCGGCACACAGCTGTCAAGTTTGACTACGGGGCCACACGATGCAATCTTCCTACGCACGAGCAGCAGGAGTGTGTTCCCGAGGACTGCACCGACGAAGGTGCCACTGGTAAGCACGTCAGCTGTTATCAGGAGCCACCGGACGTTGCTAACAGCTTGCAGTAACTCGCCGCCTGGTTCCCGGGTAGTCGGCAGCACCTGCTTGTTGACTCCGCCCTCTGAACACTGGTTTGTCACATCTGTGTCTCCTCCTTGTGCAGACCACTTGCGAGGAGAGGCACCCGTAGCTCCTCCACTCGTCATGGAATGCACCGGGTACTTGTTGGCGTCCTGTCGTGCAATAGTAGTTTGTGTCAAGCGGCCGATGCGAGTTTCACATTTGCCAAGTGTCTTTTGTGATGCTGTTTATCTTGTTCTTTGAACATGCATGGGGGCAACACGTCCATGACTGAACGAAGAAGGAGGAGCAGGCACAGGAGAGGAAGGTTTGCCCGGAGCATCAGAGGTCCCGGGAGCGGGCGAGAGTGAAGGACCTGGAGGAGCAGGCGTCTCAGGAGGGGGCGGTACACTGCCTGGTGGCGTCGGCGTGGGCGGGGGCGGTGCAGCGGCAGGTGGCGGTGGCGCAGGAGAAACAGAGCAGAATGCGCAGGAGGAAGAGAAGACGGAAAGTAAAGGCACACCGACTGCGGCCATTGCTGGAGGCATTATAGGCGGCGTGCTTCTTCTCGGGGGCCTCGCGGGAGGCGCGTACTATGGCATGTAAGGATTCTATCGCGTGAACGACTGCTTTACAATACTGAGGCTGTGTCTACAAAGGAACCCTTAGAGCGTCATGAGTAGCTGGACACAAGAGCTTCCCCTGTGAAGTGGAACGGCATGCTATGCAGGTTACGGGACTACCACGGCCTTTCATTGCACATACATGAGCTAGTCATTGTAGCCCGTGCACGCACCATTGTTGTAACGTAAGTCTGACTGAAATACACTGGCGTTACCGGGTTCCTCGCCACGGCCCCACTTTGTGGAAGCGCGTTCAAGAGGAGGGTCTGGATGCCGTGGAACACTGCGCTGCTCACTCCTGCGGTTGTAGCTGTGCTGTAGCCCGAAGACGCTGGGATGTCGGCTAGCGATTTCTTGGTAGGTCACGCGTTTTGTTCAAGAGCTCTGCAGCGAGCGGGTGCCGGTGTTGGTCCGACCTGTCGAGTTTCGCCCTCCGGAGGCACCATTCGACTGATGGGCCCAATCGCATGCGTATGTGGCACTTTTTTTCAGGGCGCATGCCGGCGCCAAAGGAGCCCCCGGAGACATCGACTTTTCACAAGAAGAAACTGGAGAAGCAACGGAGGAAGAGAAAGAGACCATGATAGACATCGATGAGGAGTCGGAAATGTGGAAGTCCTAGGGAGACGCAGTTTCTACGCAATACTGAATGCATTTCAGCTCAGTGGCTTGAAAGAGGAAGAGAGCATGATAGACGCCCTCGAGGGTACGGCAATGCAGGCTCCTCGGAAGACCCGTTTTCCAGGCGGGCGCTTCAGTGGCGTGAGATTGTCCTGGGCGTTCTGCGTCCCTGAGGGTGCAGACGCAAGGTTTTAGGGGTTTTTAGAAATACGAATTAGTGCAACAGAGCTCACTGCGCGTATGGTAAAGCTCTGAGAAGTTGGAGCAGAGTTCGCTCCTACCATTTAGGGCTTGTAGGCTCTGATCGCTTCTCGATGTTGTGCAACAAAGTCCACCGTCTGTGTAGCTCGGCAGGGGCGGGGTAGAGTGCACTACTTTTATGCGCATTTGCAGCGCAAGCAACCGCTGTACAGCCGCGCCCACACCCGCGATTGTCTCGTGCACGTTACGTTGGGGTGCGCTTTCTGCCGTAAGTTTGCAGGTGTGGATGTAAGTAGGCGAACATGGACGTTTTAGTGCGCGCACTTGTACACATACACGCTCAGGAAGAGGCTGTCTGATTGGTTTCGGGGTGCCTTTACCCCCCAGTCCACACACAGCAGTGCGAAGGGGAAGGTGCTTGTGCGCCCCAATGTACTCGCGCCTTGATTTCAGTGTACGTAGGTGTCGATGAGCATTTATGTGCATATAGGCACAAGGGAGAGCTGGAATCCTACTTTCATAACCCCATACATGTGCAAGCCTGTATGAATGCATACGTAGATGCACAGGTGCACCGTGGGCAGGGACGGGGGACAGCCGCTGCACGTGTATCTTACACGTCGAAGGAGTTAATGCGTTTTTGTGAAATTGTCTGTAGGCTCCCCTACCATGGCTCGAAGTGTACAGCGTGCGCCTGCTGCACACTACTCGACCATTCGTTGGCAATATCCTGCTCCGTACCCTGCATGTAGAACGCAGGACCATGTTGTGTGTTGTTGTCTACCTGGAGCAAGTTTCCTTGTCTTTGTGCGATGTCTACGCATTTACTAGATTTCGCTTCCCAGCAACGTATCTACGAGGGTCACGCACACTGAAAATGCGTTAAACTATTTTCAGCAAAGCTATTTGTATAGTGAGGTGCCAGCACGTTGTGGCCAGGTGCCCAAAAAAATATGCAGAGTCTTTTACCAGTGCAATTTGTGGAAGGATTCTGCTGCAAGACCGTCGGACGGCGTCAGTATGCTGATACGGCCAGGTCCCCATCGCGCGTGTTACACTAAGGGGAGGACACGTATATATCCGCGCGGATGTGACAGGGGGGCCGTACGCCGCATGTCTTCGAAATTCATGTGATAACGCCGCCGCTGCGCAGGTCTGCCCTATCACGGTCTGGAAACGTGCCTTGCACTGTGTGCGTCGTCGTCAGGCTGAATTGCACCACTCGACATACGTTTCTGTTTTTTTTGAGTGTCCAGCAAGCATACTGGATACCCAGTGATATGTTCAGCGCGCCGGGGTGTCAGCGCCGAGGAAGTCAAGCGAGCCGTTGTGGGTAGGACGTACTTGCAATA
>SJYA01010610.1:0-13597 GCA_006410615.1 Neotragus moschatus
GAGTTTGAGTGAACTCCGAGAGTTGGTGATGGACAGGGAGGCCTGGCGTGCTGCGATTCATGGGGTCACGAGGAGTTGGACACGTCTGAGCAACTGAACAGAACTGAACTGAGGGATGGTGAAGGCAACGGCAACCCTCTCTAGTACTCTTGCCTGGAAAATCCCGTTGATGGAGGAGCCTGGTAGGCTGCAGTCCACGGGGTTGCGAAGAGTCTGACACAACTGAGCGACTTCACTTTCACTTTCCACTATCATGCATTGGAGAAGGAAATGGCAACCCACTCCAGTGTTCTTGCCCGGAGAATCCCAGGGACGAGGGAGCCTAGTGGGCTGCCATCTATGGGGTCGCACAGAGTCGGACACAACTGAAGTGAGTTAGCGCAGCAGGCATGGTGGAGAGTGTCTGAATAGTGAAACTGTACACAGTGAAACAGATCATACATTAGGAAGAATAGGCTGGATGACTGGGAGAGTGAATGGAAGTGGAAGGTTGTTTTATTTTCTCCAGTGATAACATGGACTTGCGTTTGGGCTGTGTTTCGAGTAACAGGTGAGACTGAAATAAGATTACTGGTATTTTGCCACTGATTAGACATGGGAAGGAAAGTAGAAGGTGGGGTCAAGGATGTCTAATGTTTTAAGTCTGACTGGGAAGATTGTGGTATTACTGATGGGGAGATCAGGAAAAATTTTGTCTTGGTCACTTTGGGCTGCCATATCAAAATACCACAGACTAGGTGTTTATAAACAACAGAAATGTAACTCGTATAGTTCTGGAGTCTGGAAGTCCAAGATTAGGGTGCCAGCATGGTTGGGATCTGGTAATAACCCTCTGCCCAGCTGCAGAATGCCAGCTTCTTGGAGTAGCATCACGTAGTGGCAAAGGGGCAGCACAGTTCTTTGCGGTCCTGTTTATAAGGGCACTGATACTATTCATGAAGGCTCCAGTCAAGGGAGCTAATTACTTTTCAAGGCCCTACTTCCACATGCCACCACAGTGGAGGTTAGGACTTCAAGAAATGAATTTGGGGGGAATACAGATGTTTAGTGTGTAGCAGCTATGGAATGATTTTGAGGTGGTAACAGTATCCAGATGTTTAATGTTTAGCTAACCAAAAAAGCAGGGGTGATGCACTGAGGAAAAAACTGGGACCTGAAAGGAAAGTTTGCGGTCTATGTAAAGGAGATACAGGTATTTGGAATTATTGAAACAAGTGTTTTAGGAAGTGAGGAAAGGGACCAAGATGGAAACATAGTGATGCTCGTATTCAGGGACTAGAAAGGCCAACCTGGGAGAGAGTTTCAGAGGAAGGAGCAGGAACATACGATGCTGGAGAGATGGCAAGAACTGGAAGTTTCAATGGTGAGGTGGTCCATGGTGTTAAGTGCTGTAGTCCATAGTCAAGAATTCTGGCAACTAGGAGTTCCAGCAGACTTTTGGGAGATGTGCCAGTTAATTATCAGCTAATCAAGCTGGGATCTTTCGCAGGGGGAACGAGGCAACCCTTATTCAAGGGGCCCTGGGCTGGTGAGCTTGCCCAAATGATGATTCAAGTCAGACTTGTGTCACCAGATCCAGTAGGTCATACATTCCCTTCAGTTCCAGAGATACCCAGATGAGTAAGTCAATGCCAAAGATGTCTATGGTTCAGCTATCCTAATTACTGCTTTAGCTCTCTTACCCATTATGGTAACCTGCCAAATCTCATCTCTGTGATTAAAGCACTTTGCCACCTGGACTCCTTATCCCCAATGAATTTGGTAGTTTGATGGCAGTAGTTCCCACTATCATTCCTGACCTGTAGAGAAGGGCTACCATAGAGCCCTTCAAAGATGCCAGGGTGCCCCTCACAAACTCCTTTCTCACAGCCTTGATGAAGGGTGAGCCCAGAACCTTCCCAGCAGGCATAGTTAGAGAGTGGGAGAACATGTCTTAGGTAATATGTCTCCTCTACAATTCTGATCCCCTGTAGCCTCTGGATGTTTTCTTTTAAAGTTTACTAATGAAGTTCAGGCATTTAAACTCCATTCAGTATAGGACATTTTTGTTTTTATGTTTGAGGAAACCAATGACACAAACTTTTAGAGCCACTTCCAGCTGCCCGAGTTAACAAACTGAATCAAAGTTTGGCTCAATTCAATTATTTCTTTGTACCCTGATCCAATACCTGTAGGATTCATTCCCAAACACATTTTCCAGGATGCTGTTGATAAAAGTTCACAAACCCTTTCAGGTTTTTGGGTGGGTACTGCACCTCCTCTTGGGTCACACTTGGTACTTAGCTGCGGAGGCTGGCCAGGATTTGAGTCTGCTCAAGAAACCATGAGAGGGATGTGGGTAGGTCCTGGGGAGAGCCAGCAATCTGCTATGAGGCCACTGCCTCATGAAGACCCTTGCAGGCTCCTCAGGTACAGGAAGAGCTCAGAAAGAGAAAACTCAGATAAGAAGGAAGGGCTGCTGCCACTGCCAAATAAGGTTTGGCAGAAACTATCTCAAGTTTCCAGGTCCAATTCCTGCTCAGATAGTCTTTCCTCTTTGTATTTTCCCCTTCAAAAGACACTGAAAGTATAATCACCATCATGTGTTTCTATGTGTGTGCTGACTGAAGTGAGGAGTAAAATTCATAATATGTTAAAAGGTCCCTCTAATTCAAAACATTTTAGAATCAGTTTGAAGAGGGACCCATTTGATTAGTTTCTAAAAAAAATTTATTTTGGTCAAACACAAGTAACAGTTTTACATAATTAAAAGAGGTTTTATGATTTTCACATAAAAAATCCTGCAAGTTTGTGAATTTAATTTTCTTTATGATTCAGCAGTCCTTAGGACTGGACTTTGGGTCCCTCCCTCTGAAAATCTTGGCTCCAGGAGACAAGAGCTCCTTTAGGGCAGTTCTAGAAGTTTTACTGTCCTTCCTACAGGCCTAAAGCTAAGGCCCCAAATTTATCATTTTCTTCTGCTAAGTTCTCTAGTACCAACTGTATTGTATTCTTTATTTGCATAAAAACTTATTATAGCAGTACCTACTTGATCACAGAAAGCCTTATTTTCTAGACACTTAATTAGAAAATTGTTACAGGTGCTAAGTTAGTGACTATTTTGCCATTGCATGTAACAGGCATCAGAGTTCTCTTTGTGACTCATGACAGGGTCATTAATGAAATTATTAGTGAGGGCCAGAAGTTGAGAAGAAAAGTTGGATATGAGCAGGGGGAACTGAGGTCAAAGTAAAATCACAAGAGCAAACTGTCACCTGCATCTGTCTCTTACCACGGCCAACCCTGATGAGTGACCCAGTGACCTGCAGAAAGCAGTGCCCTTTGCCACGGGCCTGCACATCTGCTTGACCCAGGACTCAAAAAAGCTGCAGGAGCAGACCCCACAGGAGGAGCAGCTTTGGGCCAAAGTGCACTTCACGCCAACATGAGCCAGCAGGTCCTGGGCCCCCACCGACTTCCACCAGCCCCAAAGCCTGTAGCTTCACTCCCACTTCACAAATGTCATGACCTCACTTGGAGCCATGCAGGTTAGGAAATTCTGGGGCCTGTAGTTCAACTTGGCTTGTCACACTACAAAATTCCCACAGGGGAGCTATTGTTAGGGTGGAAGCTTCGCAATATGCTTAAAAGCAAGCAGGAGGTGAGGAAGCAGGAAGCAGCTGTAACCCCATGTTTAGTGTGTGCAGAAACACAGAAGGGAGAGCCTGGAGGGAGGTGCTTCCTAAACTTGCCCAATCACACAGCTTCCCATGCCTGTTTCAGACCTGCTGGGTTGATATCCAGGGCAAAGTGCCTGGGAATCTGCATAACAAACAAGGGTCCAGGTGGCTCTTCTAGCAGAAAATCGTGCAAACTTTGTTACAGAGGCATGGTTAAAGGAAAGGTGTGAAAAATTTTATTCATAATTTATTATATTTATTAGGATGTGATGGCACCACAGGCTTGTAAGCAGAATGAAAGAGCAAGAGGGGATCGTTGATTCAAGGTGACTGAGTAGGCAGGAGACATTAGCTTTGGAAAAAGGAGGAATAACATCTCTTGGGCACCCCGCTCCAATATTCTCGCCTGGAGAATCCCATGGATGGAGGAGCCTGGTGGGCTGCGGTCCACGGGGTCGCAGAGTCGGACACGACTGAGCGGCTTCACTCTCACTTTTCACTTTGCTGTGAGAGAAGGAAAAAACCTGAAGAGTGGAGATAACAGAATACTGGCGAGGTGAAGAGAGAACTGAAGATTTGTGTAAAAGGGCCTCGAATTTCTCAGTTAAGTGGGGAGCAAATGAGTCTGAGGGAATTTGGTGCATTCCAAAGGGATAGGACTGGAGTCGTGAAGGAGCTGGTGGAGATGGAGTGGCAGGACACTGAGGGTGCTCTTGTGAGTGGAGGTGGACCCTGCCTGCGCTGATCCCCACAGTCTGTAGTAGGCTCAAATTGGGGCAAAAATCTATGGAATATCCTAGCTGCTGGGTCTTAGTGCAGTTTTTGGAGACTGATTTCCTGCCTTAACTTTTATTTTTCCAGGGGGGTTTTCACTAACTTTTCACACAGCCTTATTTCTGTTGTATATGCTGTACCCTTTGGCATCTAATGCTTTTGAACTGTGGTGTTGGAGAATACTCTTGAGTCCCTTGGACTGCAAGGAGATCTAACCAGTCCATTCTAAAGGAGATTAGCCCTGGGATTTCTTTGGAGGGAATGATCCTGAAGCTGAAACTCCAGTACTTTGGCCACCTCATGCGAAGAGCTGACTCATTGGAAAAGACTCTGATGCTGGGAGGGATTGGGGGCAGGAGGAAAAGGGGACGACAGAGGATGAGATGGCTGGATGGCATCACTGACTCAATGGACGTGAGTCTGAGTGAACTCTGGGAGTTGGTGATGGACAGGGAGGCCTGGCATGCTGCGATTCATGGGGTCGCAAAGAGTCAGACACGACTGAGCGACTGAACTGAACTGAACTAAGAATAGACAATCCAGGGCAGCTTCACTCTATCATCTTGCCAGCACTGATGCAGGTCAATAAAGTTGGATTTTGAAGGCCATTGACTGCCCCACCCCCCACCAGCTATTGCTAGAGGTATGGCATCTAGCAGCCAACCAGCAGAGTAGTTAGGGATGTGGACACAGGTCTGATGAGCTGGGTGCAAACCCCAGCTTTCCTACTTACTGGTTGTGTTCCCTTGGGTGACTTTTCACCCCTAAGTCTCTGATTCTTCATACATAAGATGTACTAACACTTATGCTAGAAGTCAGTGGGGTGACCCACATAGACACACAGCATGGTGCCTGGCTCACAGCAACTGCACTATCACTATTCGCCATAGCTGTCAGATTACTTGGTCAAAGAGAATTGATGAGTATGGATCCATTTTAAAACACATCCATGTGTGGGTCTGGTAAAGAAGTTTCCTGGTGGATTTTGTATCTTTTATCTGGCCTTCCAATACCCAGAAGTATTCTTGTGCAGGGCTGTGTTTGCCCATACAGAATCTCCTGCTTTCTGGTTTCATTTTGCTTTCATTGCTATGTTTTTCTATCACATAGGGCAGAGCACAGAGCCAATCAGCACAGTCACCTTCTGCCACTGGAGACGAGTGGAGCACTGCTAGGCGAGCTCTGCTCCTCCTTCCGCCTGTCCTGCCTCCTCTCATAACTCCCTCTCCCACTCCTGCCTGTTCAGCTTTGTTCACCGCTTACACTTTCCAAAAACTGGATATCAAGAGCAGACACTGTGCGGGTGACCTTCCTTAGGCTTCCTGAGACTGGAGTGTACAGCGCCCTCTAGAGGCGAGAACTCTTGCGACCTCATGGACTGTAGCCTGCCAGGCTCCTCTGTCCATAGGATTTTCCAGGGAAGAATACTGGAGTGGGTTGCCATTTCCTCCTCTAGGGGAGCTTCCCCACCCAGGGACTGAATCCCCATCTCATGTGTTGGCAGTCAGATTCTTTACCACTGAACCTGGGAAGCCTGCTACTGCTTATTCCCTGGGTGGGCTTATCTAGGCATAATCAGTCTCAAATGGAACAAAAGGAGGGAATGGCAGGGAGGGTAAAGAGATGAGGGGATAATTTATCTTAGCGTTTTTGTTTCCCAAAGCCAAGACTCACTTCCTACGCTACTTGGCTGGGAGAGAGAATAGCAGTGACAACTCGTGGCTGCTCATATGTATGGAACCGCGTGGATATTCACACCACAACTCACCTGTGTGATGGAGATAAGAGAATTTTATTAGTTTAGAATTAATTTGGAATTAATGGTTTGTCTCAGTGATGAGTCGTCTTTTTTTTTTTTTTTTCCTGGAGGATAGCAAGGCTGTGAGGAATATTTTATGCATTGTAAGGCTGTCTACCCTCTGCTGAATTGAAGAAGAAAAACTTTGAAACCCAGCCCGTTGTTAAGAGTTCCCTTCTCCCAGAGGCGGGGAACATCCACGTGTGTAGTGCTTTTGATTAGATCTGCTGTTTCGCCCATGGCAGTTATCCATAAAAACACTCTTTTCCTATATACATCATTCAAGCCTCCATACATGATGCAGTTGTATCTTTCCTTTTTTTTCCCATCAAAGTCAAACAGGATGGTTTTTTCCCTTAGTAACATCTCCCTCCTTTTTGGCTCCATGCCTGGCTCTTCCCAAGGTGCTTGGAAAGAAAGGAAAAAAAGCAGAACTATTTCCTTTTGTTCTTGAGTGATCCATGCGCAGAGGGGGAAAAGGGGTGGTTTTCAGTTTGAAACACAGAACAGTGTGGAAACAGTCTTTAAAATAGTATTCTTGAATCCTTATTTTGTGGCACTGCCCCTTTGGTTGCAGGTAGTTTTTCTTTTCTATTATTAGTCTTTGAATGATGAGTTCCCAGCACATAGTAGATGTCTGGGAAGTGTAGAATGCAGAATGCTGAGATGCTAGCTCCTAGGCTGAATGGGGACAGTCACATGTACGCTAAGTACCTATTAATATATATGTAAACTAAACACAACATTTGTGGCTTCACTTTACTTTGGAAGCTTTATTCATGGTATGCCATGGCATATATCAGTCTCAACTTTGCACAACCTCAAAGAGAAGTTACATAGGAACAGGAGAATCGAACCCGTGCTTTCTTAATTATAACACTGGTTTGAAAGCAGTTATTGACCTGCAGCATCTCATTATCTGTTTTTCTGTCCATCCATACATCCACAAGTCTAATATAGTGAAGAGGTCAGACAGGAATTCAGGCAGAAATATGGTGTCTTTCATGTGAGTGATAAGAATCTGAGTTGGCATTAATCTCTGTGGCTGGGGTCCATTTCCAGCACCAGCTAGAACCAAACCAGCAGCCTGAGGAGAAAGACCCTTCAGCAAGATGGCTTAGTCAATATCATTATATGCAAAACGGGATATGCTTTAACACATTTATGTTATGAAATGAATAAAAGGCAAAAAAAAAAAAAAAAAGCTGTGGAAAATGAGAACCATCTTACATGTTTCTTAAAAGGAAAATTCATTCTGTTCTCCCTGCCAGTGCCGACTTGCTGCCTTAGAGGAAAAGCCGTTAAAAGAACGTATTTGTGTGTGGAACAAGGTCATGCTCTTATTGGCTTTCTGCTGCATGGCATCAATATACCAGATGAGGAGAATCCGCTTGCTTTCACTATAGCCTTGTACTGTGCACAAGGGCTGCAGCACATATATATTCTCTAATGCTGCCAGTGCCAAAGTACAGAGAAACCCAGAGGCAGGGGGTTCACCATGAGAGAAGAGCCAAGTGCTTGTTGTAAGAAATAAAAATGTTACCTGGACATATCAGTACACTTGAGCAGTCGGTGATGGTGGTGGGAAAGCACAGGACTTCTGAGGCTATTTCACAGATAAGTTCCCAGACGCTCCCCTAATTCTCCTTTCTCTCCTGTCGCAGTCTGTCCAACCACTGCAGCTTGACTAATGTTATTAATCGCCTTCGTGCTGCTCCTCCTCCTCCTGTTACTAATATGGTAACACTTCATTTATCCAGCATCATCAGGGATGAGCTGTTCCCCATAACTCTATTTTCCAGCTGACTGAACTCCACTTCTTTGAGCACCCAAATTTAGTTTGTTTTCATCATTTTGAATAGCAATCTTTTTAAACTGTGTTAAACACCTGTTTTCATGAATAGCTTCCATGAGAATGATGTAAGCTTATCTCAGTGATTTGGGAGGCATTTTTATATGTACCAGTTATGCTGTGCTTATAAAACAGAGTGCTCCTAAGGTCCTTATAGGCGACTGTGCTCCCCAGGATTGCTCATTCTGAGTTAGTGCAAATCACTTTATGTTTTTCAGTTTTAACTTCTTTATCTGTAAAGGAGAGACTGCAGTGCCTCCTGTTATTGGGCTGATGTGAGAATTAGACGAAATAATGTACGTGATGTTAGCACGTGTGTGGCACATAGAAAGTGTCCAATAAATGTGAGCCAACCTTATTCTAAGTGAGGAATTACCGCAGTCATAACCACAACAATTGTGCAATAGATACGAAATTGGCACATGTGCACAGAACACTTTATAAAGACTCCGACACAATTTAACATAGTTTACTTATGCCCTGGTGGTGCCATCTAAGTTGATCAGGGGAGGGTATACATCCATGGAAGCATGAGTGGGGCAGCTTTTCTCCCTTCTCCTCCCGAACCTTTCCTCAAACACTTGTCCACTGTCTTTTGCCAGTTCAAGCTGAATGTTCCTCAGGAGAGCTTCCTTCCTCTTTTGATCCAACCTGCATTATCCGCATCCCCTTGGCTTTATGTGCAGTTTGTCCTGTGGCAGTTTCCACCAGCAGGCTGGCTGCTTTGGGAGGTGTTCTTCAGTTCAGTCACTCAGGCATATCGGAGGTGAATATCGGCTTAATCTAGTCAAGGCATCTAAAAGTCCATTCAAATCACCCAGCATCTCTCTGGACATGATGGTCTAAGACGCACAGAATGAAAGATGAGGAGCGATTTGTAATTCACCCATGTGGGAGGGGAAGGCAGAGTCTGACACGCTCAGAGCTCCACGGGAGCGGAAGGAGTGGGCACTATGGCTCTGAGGGATGGCTCCTTTCCATCCACGTGATGGAGGTCACACTGGGCTTTATTCAGCCCTGCATTCATCTGCCTTTGGCTTTATGTGCAGTCTCGGAGGCGTTTTGCTCTTTTCACTTAATGTCCAGTCTTCACTCCTGAGCCATTTCACAGACTACTGGCCTTGATGCACAATTGGTGGTTGAAACCAAGCTCTCCAGAAGTGAAGTTCAGTTTTCTTAACTTCCAACTAGAATCTGCATTTCGTCATCACCAGAGCCTCTGCATTCCACTCGCTCTGCCAACAGCCAGGAGCAGAGGTCTGGTTTTGTTTGCAGCAATCCCCACCTCCTCTCTGCTCCCCTGCTGGGTTCCTCCCATTAACTGCCTTTTTGTTGCTGAGAGATGTCCTTGTTCTGCAAAGTAGAGGTGGTGACATGCAGCAGCGCAGGGCAGCAGTCCCGTCTGCACCTCTCTAAGGGATGTGGCCTTCCTGGGTTGTGTCATTACTGCTTTGCAATGGGAAAATAACTATGAGAACAACAATGTTACTAATAACTGACAATGAGAGAAGGCCCTCTTTCACATTTTGTATTACATAATAAATGTGATCCTGAAAAGTATGTAACTGAATGGTGTAAACAGAATCATGTTGACAGGAATTAGGCCAGCTGTTCACAACCTCATTCAGGTGGCAGGGTACCTGGAAGTCTTGAAATGCTTTCCAGTACAAACCTACAATAAAGAGATATATTCAGTAATATCCTATGATCCAGGCACAATTTTACTAGCAGGAGGTATGAACTACCTCCTTTCATATTGCCATGTAAGTACAGTATAAAATCATGAGCATAAAATCCTCAAAGAAGAGCAGGCTGTCAAATGTGACACTATTAGTTCTTTTTGAGTCTTTTCTTTAATGATTTTTGGTCCATGTTTATTTGCCTTGTTGTCAACTCACCCTCAAGAGCAGATTAGTGGTACAAACATTAGAAGTTTAAGAAAAATACAGGAGAGACAAAAGTAAAAAGGTTAAAAATTGCATTCAGTAGTCTGTTTTTCTGGTTTTCTATGCATTGGGAATTATGCCATTAATTTTTTTTTTTCAGTTTTAGTGGCCAAACAGTTTTGTTCAATAGGCAGTGCTTTTTGTTCTGTTTTAAAAGGTTTTGTTTATAGGCAGTGCTATGCAGCACCTTGTTTTGGAAATTTCTTACTGCAAAGAATCTTTTTGTAAACTGAATATTAATTCTGTAATGTAAATCATATGCTCTGGGTTTTCAGTTCTGTAAGTTTGAATATGTGCGTGCATGCTTCTCCCTTGATTCATAACATCAGAGAGGACAGTTACTTATAAAGTAACTGCTAACTCTGAGATATAGTTCAATTTCGTACAGTACAATACCAATTTAAAGGATGTAATACAATGATAGTACAGTATATGTCCCTCAAAGCTACCAACTACTCAAATTAGAATCACGTGGGGTATTTTATGAAAATAAAAACAACCCCCCCCCCCCACTGCCCCGATTCCCAGGGCAAACATGGGGCCTGCTGAGTCAGAATCTTTGGAGTGAGGTCCAGGAATCTGCATTTTAAGCAGTATTTTATATGATTTTTGCATATATTAACACTTAAGAACCACTGGTATAGTATTTGAGAAGGCAGTCTCTAGAGTCAAACTTTGCCTCTGTCATTTATTTGGCCTGTGGTAATTACTTGAGCCTTGGTTTCTTCTTCTGCAAAGTCAGGAACAGCAGGAATATCTACTTCCTAGGGCTGCTGTGAGGATGAAATGACATAATATATTAAGTCACTTATGCAGAGTGTTTGGCTCAAAACAAAGACTTAATTAATGCTGTTAGTGGCCTAGACCACAATTCTTAATAATACTGACTTAAGCTCTCTTTCTAGGCAGACATTTTGGTGCCAGCTCGTAGCTGCGCAATGTGCACTATGGACGCACGCATTCCAGGTGTGTGTGGAGGTGTCCGGCGATGGCAGGATGACTTCTGGAGGAACAGTTTTATTGGGACACTCTGTACTGGTCCACAGCGGCTAACTGGATATGAATAGGTTCATGGGAACAGGGTTCCCCAAAGTCTATGCTCTAGGAGTTGGTTGAGCTTCCACAGTGGAGGGTCCCACTAGCAAAGGACTTCAGTGTGTGTGTTCTTGTGGTGTTTCATCCTGTGAACAGACAGTTTCAATGAAAGGCAGCAGCAAAGGGAGAAGGAGTAGGATAAGGAGCTGGCGGCTCACGGTGGTGGACGTTGATAATGTCCCTGCCTCCCTCCCTCCCTCCCTTCTTCCTACAAAATCTCTACATTCCGTCTCCCTTTAAAAAACAAGACTTTTTTTTACAGTAAAGGATAAACTTTCTCCTGTTTCAGTCTTCCCTATTTTATTAGGTATTCACTGCTTTAAATCTTTACATGGATCACGTATTCACTGACTTTTAAAAGTGAAAGTGAAGTTGCTCAGTCATGTCTGACTCTTTGTGACCCGTGGACTGTAGCCCACCAAGCTTCTCCATCCATGGGATTCTCCAGGCAAGAATACTGGAGTGGGTTGCCATTTCCTTCTCCAGGGTTCAAAGTGAAGTCGGTCCTTAATTCTAAATATTCTATTGTCTTCCTTCAATAACAGGCCAAATGCTTGCTACGATTAACACCTCACCTCGCCCAATGCGATTTTTACATTTACTTCCCCTCAAAACCACATCATTTTCTGCCACTTCTCATGAGGCAGTCAAACTGGCTTACACTGATACTATTTACCAACCACCAGATAGATGCCCTGACAAATGATTACTGAAAATAGAAACTAACAACAGGAAAAGATTTTATTTCATTTTCAGGCTTTTCAGACTCTTTGTCTCCACATGAAATCTGCTAAGTCGTGTCTGACTCTTTGCAATTCCATGGACTATACAGTCCATGGAATTCTCTAGGCCAGAATACTAGAGTGAGTAGCCTTTCCCTTCTCTAGGGGATATTCCTAACCCAGGAATGGAACATGGGTCTCCCACATTGCTGGTGGATTCTTTACTAGCTGAGCCACATGGAAAGTCCAAGAATACTGGAGTGGGTATCCTATCCCTTCTCTAGCAGATCTTCTCAACCCAGGAATTGAACCAGGGTCTCCTGCATTGCAGGTGGATTCTTTACCAACTGAGCTTTTTCTTTTAGTTCTGTGCCTCTGTATGTGACCTCTTATGCTCTGACACTGGATTAAATGTGGGCACCAAATGTCACCTGATATTAAATATTAATAATTTCTTCCTGGATTTTTTTGGTGATAAAAACAGAAGCTGTGATCCTTCTTTACATACCCGAAGGCTCAAGTGGATTCAATCCACTTTGGGGCAAGACACTGCCTGTTTTTATAAATGCAGTGTTATTAAACACAGCCACCTTGTTTGTCTACGTATTATCTTCGGTGGCTTCTGTGCCACAGTGCAGAGTTGAACAACTGTAACAGAGATGGTATGATCCTCAAAACCTGAAAAAGATTTCCACTTTGCTTTAGAAAATGGATGGCACTTGAGGGATCCCAGGAGTTTAGTGTATGGTGTGTACTCAATTCATTGTTCACTAGGACAGGGGCAAGATGAAGTATAAAAGACATCCATGGACTTCTGGGAGAATACATTTCTATGTTTATCCTTGGCAGTATAATTCTGGCTGAAGCTCAAGGCCTGGCTTTGATTCTTCCAAACAGACTGTATCGTGGAACTCAGTTACAATTTGAAATTTAAGTGGACCAATGGTACTGTGGCAATGCAAATGACCAGGCGTATCTACCATGGCATCTTATCTGCTGCATTTGACAGAAAACATTCTTGGTCTTTCTTACTATCAAGTCTGTCATAAATGACAAAAGAGGCTTTTGCTCCTTCCTTGTCTCAGAGCCTGTTTGTCCTTAGATTACTCTTCTCCTAGATCTTAGTATGGCTGGTGCCTTCTTGTCCACACTCTGGTTAAATGCTGCCTCTTTAGAAAGACCTTTTCTGGATATGCCATCTTAGGTGGCCCCACTGACACTCCCATTACTCCTTATGTTATTTTGTATTAATTTTTCATTACGCTTATCAAAATGTCTGAAATTATTATGTTTATGCCTAATTGTTGTCTTCTAAATGACAAACTATGAGACTGCAAGATTCAGAGGAAGAACCTTGCCTGTCTTATTCATAATTGTGTCTCTAGGCCTTAGCACAGTGCCTGTCCTGACTACTTGAAAATGAACCTAAATGGCCATTGATAGAGGAAGCAATAAAGATGATGTGGTGTATACANATCAAAATGTCTGAAATTATTATGTTTATGCCTAATTGTTGTCTTCTAAATGACAAACTATGAGACTGCAAGATTCAGAGGAAGAACCTTGCCTGTCTTATTCATAATTGTGTCTCTAGGCCTTAGCACAGTGCCTGTCCTGACTACTTGAAAATGAACCTAAATGGCCATTGATAGAGGAAGCAATAAAGATGATGTGGTGTATACATAGGCAGGTCAGGAAGCAACAGTTAGAACTGGACATGGAACAACAGACTGGTTCCAAATAGGAAAAGG
>SJYA01010611.1:0-13488 GCA_006410615.1 Neotragus moschatus
GGATGGCATCACTGACTCAATGGACGTGACTTTGAGTAAACTTCGGGAGTTGGTGATGGACAGGGAGGCCTGGAGTGCTGCAGCCCATGGGGTCGAAAAGAGTTGGACACGACTGAGGGACTGAACTGAACTGACACACTTAACCCACCTGGCCTTTATTCCCCACCCAGTCCTGGCACTGTGGACGCAGACTTGAGTTAAATGTGCGTCCTCCATTGGCTGAAGCTCTAGTGGGAGGTCAGACAAACAGCCCTCACCAGGTAGCATGATCGCAGCACTATCTGGCACCAGCCTCTGACAGCAGAGTAACCACTGCCCAGCCCAGGAGGACATGCAAGTCGAGAAAGAATTCTTAGAGGAGGTAACATCTGAGAGGGATTTTCAAGGATGTATAGGAGTCTGTGGCGCCATCACGGAGGGAAAGTGCAGACCAGGATCAGGAAAAGTTGCCCAAGGACTCAGGAGTCTGGCTGACCACAAGCAGCCGGGGGCAGCCGTCAGGTGAGGAGGCCCATAAAGCAGGCTGAGAAATTTCTTCTTTTTCTTGTTTACCTTTCCGAGGCAAGAAAGAAGGGTCAGGCCAGTGTGCGAGACGCAGAGGGTGTTGAGGAAGCGGACGTGTGGTGTCCGTTCAGTTGGTTTTCTCCCTGCTGCCCCTGACCCTCCATGAGACCTGAAGTTTCTGGTTGCTTGCCAAGGCCCAGATACTGCCATGTATTAGTGTGGATCCCCACAGCAATGGACACACTCGTGACACTTAACAGACCAAGACACAGGTTCGGGGAAGATCCCCGGAGAAGGAAGTGGCAACCCACTCCAGTATTCTTGCCTGGGAAATCCCATGGACAGAGGAGCCTGGTGGGCTACAGTCCTCAGGGTCACAAAAGAGTCAGATACAACTTAGCAACTAAACAATAACAACATCTGCTTTAACCAACAATTGCGCGACACACTGGGCTTGGCTAAGTACCCGTGACCCTGGGTAGCTTCTACCTGCCCCAAGTCTGGTGATGTGCTAGGTATTCTGGCATGTGCTACTTACCTGATGCCATTTGTCACTGGTAACAACACTATGAGGTTGAGAGGCCACCTCTGTTTTTCAGGTGAAGAAACTAACGATCAGAGGCAACTTGTAGGCTTGTCTGACTGTGTGATTCCAAACTTTCACATCGGTTCCCATTTCACAGGTTAGACAAACTGAGCTCCCTTGCCCTGGTAGAGAATAGTGAATTCAGGAAAAAAATATATACATATATACATGAAGCATGGCTTTTTTGGTTTGGCAGAGTTCTCAGCTCAAGAAAGATGGGTACCCACGCATTTCATCACTCGTGGGCCTTTCACATCGAATCCTGCAGGGACCCAGTGGCCAAGCAACTCCTCCTCCAATCCCACATGCCCAGCCCAGCTCCAGCCACTAGGGCTTGCTAAAGCCAAGCAGCCTCTGCCAGCCTCTGTCTGCGAGGCCCTGGCCACCAGGGAGGGCTAGTACCCACTCGCCCACCCACTGTGTGGCCCTGCCTCAGGAAAGACGACCTCCTACCAAGCTGCCTGAAGGTGAGAAGCTACCATGAGGTGAGAAAAAAGGCATCAGAGTCGGCCTCCACCCCACCCTTCCATCCCTGCCATGGATTTAAGAGGCCTCGGGGCTGAGGCTTAGCCCTGACACAGGCCCGTCACCTGGCCTCAGTGTCCACTCTAGGGAAAGGGAGAAACCACACGGACCTTCCTGGACATCGAGAGGATGGAGAGAAATGACAGCAGCGTGGACCAGCCCAGCTGCAGCAGAGACTCCTGCTGTTGTGCAGGCACTAACTCGTGTCCAACTCTTTGGGACTGCAAGGACTGCAGCACACCAGGCTTCCCTGTCCTTCACTATCTCCCGGAGTTTGCTCAAACTCATGTCCATTAAGTCGGTGATGCTATCTAACATCTCATCCTTTTCCGCCCCCTTCTCTTACCCTCAATCTTTCCCACCATCAGGGTCTCTTCCAATGAGTCATCTCTCTGCACCAGGTGGCCGAAGTATTGGAGCTTCAACGTCAGCATCAGTCCTTCCAATGAATATTCAGGGTCAATTTCCTTTAGGATTGACTGGTTTGATCTCCTTCCTGTCCAAGATTCTTAAGACTCTGAAGAGTCTTCTCCAGCACCACAGTTCGAAAGCACCAATTCTTCAACACTCTGCCTTCTTTATGGTCCTTACATTCGTTCATGACCACTGGATAAACTATAGCTTTGACTATACAGACCTTGGTCGGCAAAGTGATGTTTTCTTTCTCTAAAGATCTTAGAGACTCCTGGGGGCACTTTAAAATGCATACGCCCTGGCCGACCCTGCTCACCTGAGCCTGGGGCCCAGGGAGCTGTATTTCCAACAGATTTTGCAGGTGATTCTGCTGGGGAAACCAGGCAGTGAGATCCCGGGCACAGGAGACCCCAACACCCCAAATGTTAGTCCCGGGAAATGTTGTTAGTCCCCCAAACTACAGCCAGACCTCTGCCCATCTCTGATGGTGTCGCCAGGCCAGGGGCTAGAGCAGCCCCACTCCTCTCCCTCCTCACTATACCACCAGTTTTCTCTCTAACAGGAACCTTGAACCTCCTCCCTCCATCCCCCGCCCCTGCATCCCTGCAGTGACCACTGGGCCCAGACCCCGTTCACTCTTTGCTTGACCAGCACTGCAACCCTCACAGGCTTCCCAGCTTCCAGCCTCTCCCCAGTGCGTCCATCTGTCCTGCTGTATTCCTCCTCCCCAAACATGGTCCTGCTCCCATCACCCCCTTCAGAAGACACTAACATCCCGTAGACTCAGATTCTTTTGCAAACAAGGAATCCAACCAGACCTCTCCAACTCACCTGTGCCTTCTGGGCGTTCATCACACCCACGTGCCTGCTCCTCTTCCCTCGCCCCTACTTCCAACCTGCACACTTTCTCCTCTCCAGCCCCCCTCCTCTTCCTGGGCCTCCCCTCACCGCCATCAGCTCCTCCAGCCCCAATTCTTCCCTCGCATCAGGGTCATCTGAAAGGTCACACTCTCTACGGGGACTGGCCCCTGGGTCGCTGAAGAGCACTCAGGTGCCAGAGCCGCGCCTCAGTCTCCTCTCAGAGCCACGCTCCACCCCCGAGCGCCTCCTCCTCTCTCCCTCCACCCTCCAACCTCCTCCTCTGGGTCCAGGACGCTGGTCTGAGAACCAACAGCTCTTGCTTCCCAGTTTCCTCAAGCTGCTGCCCCCAGGGCCTCCCTCCTTCCCTCTCCACCTCTGCCCAGGGCAAGGGGCACCGCAGTGTCTCTTTGATCCTCCCTGCTCCCTGCTCAGCCTTTGCAGATGGCATGTCTATTTAGTTCACCCCAACTGACCCAATTTGAGGGTGCCATTTCCTGCCAGGGCCTTACCAATGAGCATCCTGTACCCAAGCAGCCAGGCTCAAGTGTCTGCATCAAACGGGCCCTCCCAAACCACTTGCGGCCTAGGCAGATCACACCATTTCTCCATCTAGCCCCAGGGGCACCGCTGTCCCCTTAGAGAAACAACTTTCTAGACCCCTAGGATGTCCAGTGGTGAGCTCAGCTTCTGGGAAGGCATGAAGCCCTGTTGTCTGGAAACAGTAGGGCAGGGATGGTCCAGGGGCTGTTGGTGATATTGGAACCCACGCCCTAGAGAGGACAGGACTATGTCAGTTCCCCAACTAAGGCTCACTTCTTGGGGACACTTCTTCAGACCCCTGAGTGGGAGGAAGTTTGGATATATGGAAGGGTGGAGGGAGGAAATAAAATGTCCCTGATATTTCCCCAGATTCTCAGGGGAAAACCCCACTGGGCCCACCCTACCCACCTACTCAGCATCTCAGGGAGAGAGTGAGTCAAAAAAGTGACTTGAAAACCCTGCCAACTCAGTGCATACAGGTCTATGGTCTAATAAACAGATTCTAGAAGGGTTCCAAGTTTGATTTCACTCTGATCCTTGGAGTGGCCCAGAAGGAATTTGACAGGAGCATGTCATAACCACCCCAAAACTCCTCCTTGGTTTTCCAGCCACCATGCACTCTGAAGATGCATACCCCAAACTCAGAGGCCACAAAGATCAAAAGATCCCTGAATGCAGGTTCCAAAGAGACATAGACGCTATTATGACATCCGGACCCATCTCGGGCATAAATTCCATTAGCATTCACAAAACAGTAAGCACATTTGAATTAATACCAATATTTATTGATGTTTAACAAGAATCCACACCAGTACATATCTCTGAGTTTTATCTACATGTCCCTTACAGAGTTATTAAAACACCAAAATATAATTTTAACCATCAGCAGGATTTTAATTAACATACAATAGTGATTCCCGTTCAATCGGACTGCTCAGATTCAGAAAGTAATTACTCACTCACGACACTAAATTTGAAGTGTTACCACAGATCTGTATCTCCTGAAGCCACATGAAGTTAGATCATAGGATTTCCCATTAGAACTCATAGAGCATGCTCACTTCGGAGGGAAGCCAGAGGCCAGGCCCGAGGGAGGTGGGAAGAGACGGGAAGAACTGGAAGCCAGCTGAGTGGTCCCCGAGGGAGAACATATCCCTGCGCTCAGCAGCTCAGCAGCTTTCCGATGGTCCTGGTACGGTCCTCTGCACCATGCCTGGCGGTCCCCAAGGTTGAGTCCTTCTGGCAGTAGAGAGCTCGTTACCAGAGAAGGAAGCATGCCCTGTGTGACCTTGGGAAGTCACTTCTCACCTCAGCCCCGCAATAAGAGACTGCTCTTGCTGTTCAGTCACTAAATCTGAACAAAGTGCCCAGCTCTTTGAGAACTCATCAACCTCAGTATGCCAGGCTTCCCTGTCCTTCACTGTCTCCCAGAGTTTGCTCAAACTCATGTCCATTGAGTCAAGGATGCCATTCAGCCATCTCATCCTCTGTTGTCTGTTTCTCCTCCTGCCCTCAATCTTTCCCAGCATCAGGGTCTTTCCCAATGAGTTGCCTCTTTGCATCAGGTGTCCAAAAGCTTGGAGTGTCAGCATCAGTCCTTCCAATGAATATTCAAGGTTGATTTCCCTTAGTATTGACTGGTTTGATATTCTTGCTGTTCAAGGAACTCTTAAGAGTCTTCTCCAGCACCACAGTTCAAAAGCATCAATTCTGCAGTGCTGAGCTTTCTTTATGGTCCAGCTTTCACATCTGTACATGACTACTGGAAAAACCATAGCTTTGACTATACAAACTAGCTTCTTAATTTAAATACACCATCTCCACTGACAGGAAGGTGACTATTTAAAATAGATATTATTCCACCAAATCACTATCCCCATTCTAAAGATGAGGAAACTGAGGCCTCTGATGGTTAAATAACTTGTCTGCAGTCACATGAAAAGATGCAGATTCATGAGCCGTCTGCCTCCCAAGATCTTTGTAAGACATCATATCTCATCCCATGGCGGGATGCTGGATGTTTTCTGGAGTTTAAGCTGAATGTTTCAAAGCCTAAAAATAGTAAATTGTCTCTGCTCTAGAAATCTGCTGCTAGATATTTATCTTAAGGAAATCATCAGAAATGTACACAAGGACTCCACTTTAGGAAGTTCAGGGGCTTCTCTGGTGGCTCAGTGAGAAAGAATCCACCTGCTAATGCAGGAGAGACAAGGTCAGTCCCTGGTCTGGGAAGACCCCACATCCCAAGGAGCAACTAAGCCCAGGTGCTACAACCAGTAAGTCTGTTCTCTAATGCCTGGGAGCCATAGCTACTAAGCCCAAGCACCCTAGAGTCTGTGCCCCACAACAAGAGACGTCACTGCATAAACAAATAAATAATAAATCAATAATTATTTTTTAAAAAGGAAGTTCAAGTGAGAATTGTTCAAAATGTCCAAAAAAAGATGGCTATAAATCATGGCACGTCTAAAAAGGAAAACCTGGTAGGCGCTGAAAACGACATAATGCAGCAATATTCAATTATGGAGAAAGCTGATGACAGAATAGTGTTAAGTGAAAATTTACAAATAAATCAATTTATTCTTCATAATATCTTTTTATTTTAAAAAAAATGCAGAACATGAGTACAGAGAAGAAGAACTGGAAGGATGTGTAACCCAAGACAGAAAATAGTGGTCATCTCTGGGGAGTGTCAATTTTTTTTTAATGATAACATTTTCTTCTTTTGCAAATCTGTGTCTTCTAAATTTTCTGTAACTAACTTGCTAATTTTTATAATATAAAAATCATTATGAAAAATAATTTTTTTTACAAAAATGAGGTGATCTGATTAAAAAAACACAGGACTAAATTTGCAATATGCTGGACACAGACAAGCTCTCTGATGTGGACTCATACAAGGGAGAAAATTAATAAAGTCCAGGTGGCAGATTTATTAATAATGCTAGAGCTAGAAGGGAAACTTATGAAGCTCCATTTATATCTGGAGCTTGAGCCCCAGAAAAGAGGAGGGTAGGCCTTGGCCCTGAGGCAGCCTGACTTTAAAGACTTCCAACTTGATTGATTGTGTTTTTTTGTGGCTTCTTCCCCTAAGTTTGGCACCCCACTCTAGCACTCTTGCCTGGAAAGTCCCATGGACAGAGGAGCCTGGTAAACTGTAGTCCATGGGGTCGCTAGGAGTCAGACATGACTTCACTTTCACTTTTCACTTTCATGCATTGGAGAAGGAAATGGCAAACCACTCCAGTGTTCTTGCCTGGAGAATCCTGGGGACGGGGGAGCCTGGTGGGCTGCCATCTGTGGGGTCGCACAGGGTCGGACACAACTGAAGCAACTTAGCAGCAGCAGCAGCCCCTAAGTTCTATCTTTGAGAAATTGGCTGGGCTCAAGCGTGAGTACTAGAGATTCACCATAAGGAGAGAAAAATGATCAGAAAGCATGAGGGTCATTTGTCTAGTTTTCTTGTGTTGCCTAAACTACATATGTAAGCATGCTACTGCTGCTGCTGCTAAGTCACTTCAGTCATGTCCAACTCTGTGCGACCCTATAGACGGCAGCCCACCAGGCTCCCCCGTCCCTGGGATTTTCCAGGCAAGAACACTGGAGTGGGTTGCCATTTCCTTCTCCAATGCAGGAAAGTGAAAAGTGAAAGTGAACTTGCTCAGTCATGTCTGACTC
The DNA here is from genome assembly GCA_006410615.1 of Neotragus moschatus. NCBI lineage: Eukaryota > Metazoa > Chordata > Mammalia > Artiodactyla > Bovidae > Neotragus > Neotragus moschatus. The sequence goes on from SJYA01010611.1 coordinate 7,109, forward strand.
TTAGCGATCCTGTGGACTGCAGCCTACCAGGCTGGAGTGGGGTGCCATTGCCTTCTCCTATGTAAGCATAGATTTTGGAACTTCAACTGAGCCAAGGAGATGATGTTGTCATTTTCCCCTGAAGGACAAGGACAAGCTTACCTGTGAGGGAAGCAGACATGAGCACCACAGCTAAGAAGACATCACAGAAATGTCCAACACGGTTTCTGCAAATCCAGTTCCTTCTACACAACGTGGAAGGTAGCTTGTCTTCAGTGCAACATGGAATCCCGAAACTTTGTCATTGAAGCCTAAGAGATTAACTTTGGTAGCAAAAGGCATTTATTCATCATCACAGATTCAACAAAGGGCTGCTTTCTCAGGTTAAAAAATACACATCCTCTCCTCCTCAGTCATGTGATTCCGGCTAGTGATAAATTATCATTCTTCATATACTGTCCTTTGATTCCTAACCATCAACCCTGCTTCTGGGGTGGAGAATCAGCTCCTTGGCTCCCGCCTCAGGGAACGGCTGGGCATAGGACAGATTCTTCTATGTTCTTGTAAAATATTCCACACAAAAGAAATCATTTGAAATTTTACCACCCCCACCACACATCCCCCTAAGCGCTTTAGGGAGCAGTGGAAAGGAAATTGTTGGCAGATTCGTGAAGATTTTTGAGACTGTCCTTCAGTGAGTGCGGACACAGTAATGTCTTTTCAGGTCCACAAAAGCAGAAAGAATGCCTAACCAGTAGACCTGCACTGGAAGACCTGTTGGAAGTTCTTTGCAGAGAAGGAAAATGATACTCAGTGAAAACATGGATTTACATGAAGGAATGAAGAACAACAGAAATGGTAATTCCATAGGTAAATATAAACACATCTTTCTTATTATTCAAAATTCTCTGAAAGATAATCAACTACTTAAAGGAAAAGTAAAAACCATATATTGTGGAGTTTATGGCATTTGTAGAAGTAAAACGTGTGACAATAGCTTGAGGTCAAGAGAAAGGAAACAGAAGCGGACTGTCATCAGGCTCTTACCCTAGACATCAAATTAAAGATGCGGATTAAAAAGCCTGAAGCCACCACTAAAATAACTCAACAGAAAAGTAAGGCTAACAAGCCAATCAGGGCTTCCCTGGTGGCTCAGAGGGTAAAGCATCTGCTTACAATGTGGGAGACCCGGGTTCAATTCCTGGGTTGGGAAGATCCTCTGGAGAAGGAAATGGCAACCTACTCCAGTACTCTTGCCTGGAAAATCCCATGGATGGAGGAGCCTGGTAGGCTACAGTCTATAGGGTCTCAAAGAGTTGGACAGGACTGAGACACTTCACTTTCACTTTAACAAGCCAATCAAGGAGACAAAATACAATCATCATAAAAGTATTCCATCCAAAGGAAGTCAGAAAAGGCGGGAAGTTCACAGAACAGAAGAGACAGACAGGAAACCAAGAGCAAGATGGTAGATTTAAATCACAGCAATGATGGCATTAAAATCAACTAAACACCACAATTAAAAGGCAGAGTTTGTCAGATTGGATAAAAAAACAACGAAATAAGCCCCAGTGCTAAGCTGCCCACACAAAGCAAACTCACTTTAAATATAAAAAGCCTAATACCAAACAAAAGAAAGTGGATGTGGCTGCACGAATATCAGACAAAGTAGATTTCAGAGCGAACAATCACAAAAAGATAACAAAGGGCATTTCATAATGAAAAGGGTTTAATTCATAAAAAAGACATTCTACTCTTAATGGTTTATACACTTAGTAACAAAACTTCAAATTACAGGAAGTAAAGCAAAACTGGGTGGAGAAATAGACAAATCCACAAGTTTAGTTGGAGATTTCAGTATCCCCTTTTCAATAACTGACAGAGCAGGCAGACAGAAAATCTAATAATATCCAAATACTATCAATCAACTTGGCTTCATTGATATTTGGAGAGTACTTCACCAAACAACAGTGGGATATGCATTCTTTTTAAATGCTTATTAAATAGTCCCCAAAATAGAACATAGTCTGGACCACAAAACAAGTTTCAACAATTTGAGTCATACAAAGTATGTTCACTGACCACAATGGAATTAAATTGAACATCAATAACACAAAGATATCTAGAGAATCTATAAGAATTTGGGAACTAAATAGCATACTTCTAATAACACATGGGTCAAAAGAGAAATCAAAAGGAAAATTAGAAAGTAATAAAAAAATGAAAATAATCAAAATTTATAGGATATTACTAATGTATCACAGTAAAAAGTGTATCATTAAATGCCTATATTATAAAAGATGAAATAAAGATCTCAAATCAATGATCTCTGCACCTTAAAAACACATAATCCCAAAATTAGGCAGGCAAAAATGAAATAAAAATGATCAAAAGAGAAATCAAAGAAAGAGAAAATCAATAGAAAAAAATTTTGAAAAACCAAAAACTGGTTCTCTGGCAAGATCATCAATTGTTGACAGTCTAGCTAGACGAATTAGAAAAAATAGAAAGAAGAACCAAATTACCAACATCAGAAATAAGACAGTTTATATCACCATAAATTCTACAGATATTAAAAGAATAATCATGGAATCATTTCCAGGTGGCTCGATGGTAAAGAACCCACCTGCCAGTGCAGGAGACACTGATTTGACCCCTGGGTTTGGAAAATCTCCTGGAGTAGGAAATGGCAACCCACTCCATTATTCTTGCCTGGACAATTCCACAGACCGGGGAGCCTGGTGAGCTGCAGTCCTTGGGGTCACATAAAGAGTCAGACACAGCTGAGCATACATGCAACAACACTTAAGCAAGAAATAAATAACCCAAACAGTACTCTAATGGTTAAAAGACATTTAAATTTTAGTTAAAAACTTTCTCAAAAATAAAGACCAGGCCAGATGGCTTCCTTGGTAAATCCTACTCAAACATTTCAGGAGATGATATCAAATTCTTCCAGAAAATAAAAGAAGGAACATTCCTCACTGCATTCTATAAAGCCAGCACAACTCTGATACAAAAACAAAATTAAGATATTAAAGAAGACTGTAGTGCAGTGACCCACATGAAAATAAAAGAAAAATTCTTTTTTAAAAAACTTTACACATGTAAAAAGAACATCACAGATCTGGGAATATGAGATTGGTTTAATGTTTGAAAATCAACAATATATTAATAATTCATCATATTAACAGGCCAAAAAATGAAAAAACATATGCTCATTTAAATGAATATAAAAAAGTATCAGCTAAATTAAGCATCCAGTTTTCATCAAATGAGGAATAGAAAGGAACTGCCTCAATCTAATAAGGAGAAATCATCTAAAAATACATGCTAGCATCATATTTAATGGTGAAAGACTAACTTCTTTCATCCTTAAGATCAGGAGGAAATCACAGAAGTTCACTCTCACCAATTCTATTCACCACTATACTGGAAGTTCTAAACATTGCAATAAGACAAGAAAAAGAAATAAAAGGAATCCAAGTTTAAAAAAAAAAAGTAAAATTGTTTTTTATTCACAGGCATGATAATCTACATAGAAAATTCTATGTAATATACAAAAAAGTGACTAGACCAAATAAGTGAGTATAGCACAGTTGTTAGGCATAAGACTGATATTAAAGAATCAATTCTATTTCTCTATACTAAAAACAATCAGATTGAAATGAAAAAGAAAAGTTGGAATAGCATTAAAAAATAAGCAACACTGGGAGATATAGAAAGATATATAAGGTTCAAGCACAGAAAACTACAAAATATTAGTGAGAAAAACTGAGATCTAAGTGAATGAAGATTTTTTATTATAATCATGAACCAGGCTCACTCTTTTTAAGCTATAAGCTCTCCCCTAATTGATCTATAGCTTCAACACAATCTCAAGTAAAATCCCAGCAAGCTTTCTTATAGAAATTGACAAACTCACTCTAAAATTCTTTTGTAAATGAAAAGGGCCTAGAATGAAAAAGGAAAAAAGCTTTTAAAAAGAAGACTATAACTGGAAGATTAACACTCTTGACTTTAAGATTTATGAAGCTACTATAATAAAGACAGTGTGGTATTGGTGTCAAAATAGGCAAACAAGTCAGAGTCTAGAAATAAGCTCACAAAACTGGAATGGATTTTCAACAAAGATGTAAATGTAATTCAGTGGAGGAAAGTTGGTCTTTTCAACAAGAAGTGCTAGAATAATGAAAGAATCATATGAAACAAAAAATGAGCTTCAATCCATTCACCATATTTGAAATTTAACTCATAACAAATGATAAACACAAATATAAAACATTTAGAAGAAAACTTAGAATAACACCTTTGTAACCTTCAATTCAGAGAAGGCAATGGCAATCCACTCCAGTACTCCTGCCTGGCAAATCCCATGGACGGAAGAGCCTGGTAGGTTGCAGTCCATGGAGTCGTGAAGAGTCGGACACAACTGAGCAACTTCACTTTCACTCTTCACTTTCCTGCATTGGAGAAGGAAATGCCAACCCACTCCAGTGTTCTTGCCTGGAGAATCCCAGGGATGGGGGAGCCTGGTGAGCTGCCATCTATGAGGTCGCACAGAGTTGGACACGACTGAAGCAACTTAGCAGCAGCAGCCTTCAATTAGGCAACGGTTTCTTAGATACAACACCAAAAGCACAATTGTTAAGTGGGGAGGGGGGGGGAGGTAACTGACCTAATCAAAATTAAGAACATGTGTTCTTCAAAAGACACTGAAAAGAAACTGAAAAGGCAAGACACAGAATGTCGTATCCAACCAAGTCTTTAGACTTTTTATGTGACTTAGTTGACACTAAGTCATATTCAACTCTTTGCAACCCCATGGAGCCCACCAGGCTCCTCTGTCCACAGGATTCTCCAGGAAAGCCTTCTGCAGGGGGTTGCCATTTCCCTCTCCAAGGCATCTTCCTGACCCAGGGATCAAACCCAAGTCTCCTGCATTGCAGGCAGATTCGTTACAATCTGAACCACCAGAGAAGCCTCAGAGGGGAGGGCCTCCAATTCCCCCTTCAAGATTTTCTTTAGGCTCAATCAGTTCACTGCAGTCGCTCAGTCAGTCATGTCTGATTCTTTGTGACCCTGTGAACTGCAGCATGCCAGGCTTTCCTGTCCATCACTAACTCCTGGAGCTTGCTCAAACTCATGTCCGTCGAGTCAGTGATGCCACCCAAACAACTCATCCTCTGTCTTCTTCTTCTCCTCCTGACTTATTGTTATTGCCTCTGTTGAAATAATCATGCTTATTTACTTTTTTGTTCATGCATAAGACCTAAGGCAATGTCTGGTGTATGTTTGGGTTTTTTTCCCAACCTACAGTAGATTTGGGGGCTGGGGAGGGGGAAATACTGAAAAAACAATGCTGGCCAACTAGAAGGATAACAGCATCACTGAGCTAGAAGGGACTTCAAGATGATGATCTGGGCCAAGTGACTCACAGGTAAGGAACACAGAGCCCAAGGATGAGACAGGATCTCCCTAAGGTCACCAGGTAAGTTAATGACCAAATCTTTCAAATCTCTTCTCAGTCTCTTGTATTTATGCTGCAGTTTGGGAAAAACAGAATAACTAGCAAAAGCAGACAGGAAACCTGAAAAAGGACAGATATCCACGACTATTTAGTGTTAGTGAAAAACAACAGTCCCATATGGAAGGCACTAGAGTGTTCCAATGCAATACCTGCTGAATGGAACCAGGAATTCCATAGACAAAGCTAAGCCATACTCCATTGCCTCTGCCTAACAGGAAATTGGGAAAAGGTCATTGGAAAAGACCCTGATCCTGGGAAAGATTGAAGGCAAAAGGAGAAGTGAGCAGCATAGGATGAGATGGTTAGATAGCATCTCTGACCCAATGGTCATGAATCTGAGCAAACTCCAGGAGGTAGTGGAAGACAGAGGAGCTTGGCATGTTGCAGTCCATGGGGTTGCAAAGAGTTGGATATGACTTAGTGACTGAAGGACAACGAGAGGAAATTACTTCTCATTTAACGTAGTTAAAATCAAAGGTGCCTAAATGGCTAAGCCTGTCAGCCGAGCAACCATTCCAAATCACTTCCAAAATGCTTCACCAGAAAAGGAGTGTTAGAGTCCATACTTCCTACACATATGTTTATCTGTACACCTTAAACACAGGTATTGTTGTTTGAGGTAAGGTTTATATACAGGTAACTGTCCTAGTATGTCCTCCTTGCTTTCAGGGACAAGTGCATCAGTGCACCCCTGCCCTTCAAAAAGCCACCACATGGAACATTCCACGCAATGAAACAGAGCCCCCACCTGGGGTCCAGAGACCTGGAGTTTGCTGCAACTTTGTGACACTTGGTCTCATCCAGTTCTTCCATCCGTCAAGCAGATCAGGAAGCTGAAACACAGAGATGAAATCAGTCTTGCCCAAGGTCC
>SJYA01010612.1:0-13498 GCA_006410615.1 Neotragus moschatus
AGTTTATTGTGATCCACACAGTCAAAGGCTTTGGCATAGTCAACAAAGCAGAAATAGATGTTTTTCTTGGTAAATAACAGGGAGGGAACACAGCCCACCTATCAACAGAAAATTGGATTAAAGATTTACTGAACATGGCCCCGCCCATCAGAACAGGACCTAATTTTCCCCTCAGTCAGTCTCTCTCATTAGGAAGCTTCCCTAAGACTCTTACCTTTCTCCATCAGAGGGCAGACAGACTGACAGCCACAATCACAGAAAACTAACCAATCTTATCACATGGATCACAGCCTTGTCTAACTCAATGAAACTATAAGCCATGTGGTATAAGGCCACCCAAGACGGATGGGTCATGTTGGAGAGTTCTGACAAAATGTGGTCCACTAGAGAAGGGAATGGCAAACCACTTCAGAATTCTTGCCTTGAGAACCCCATGAACAGTATGAAAAGGCAAAAGATAAGACGATGAAAGATGAACTCCCCATGTTGGTAGGTGACCAATATGCTACTGGAAATCAGTGGAGAAATAACTCAAGAAAGAAAGAAGAGATGGAACCAAAGCAAAAACAATACCCAGTTGTGGATGTGACTGGTGATGGAAGTAAAATTCGATGCTTTAAAGAGCAATATTGCATAGGAACCTGGAATGTTAGGTCCATGAATCAAGGCAAATTGGAAGTGGTCAAACAGGAGATGGTAAGAGTGAATATTGACATTTTAGTAATCAGTGAACTAAAATGGACTGGAAAGGGTGTATTTAACTCAGATGACTAAAATATCTACTACCGTGGGCAAGAATCGCTTAGAGAAATGCAGTAGCCATCATAGTCAACAAAAGAGTCTGAAATGCAATGCTGCCGCTAAGTCACTTCAGTCATGTCTGACTCTGTGCGGCCCCAACGGCAGCCTATGAGGCTCCCCCATCCCTGGGATTCTCCAAGCAAGGACACTGGAGTGGGTTGCCATTTCCTTCTCCAATGCATGAAAGTGAAGTTGATCAGTTGTGTCTGACCCTCAGCGACCCCATGGATTGCAACTTGGATGCAATCTCCAAAAACGACAGAATGATCTCTGTTCATTTCCAAGGCAAACCATTCAATATCACGGAAATCCAAGTCTATGTCCAGACCAGTAATGCTCAAGAAGCTGAAGTTGAACGGTTTTATGAAGACCTACAGGACCTTCTAAAACTAATATCCCCAATAGATGTCCTTTTCATTATAGGGGACTGGAATGCTAAAGTAGGAAGTCAAGAAATACCTGGAATAACAGGCAAATTTGGCCTTGGAGTACGGAATGAAGTAGGGCAAAGGCTAATAAAGTTTTGCCAAGAGAATGCAAAAACACCCTCTTCAGAAAACACCCTCTTCCAACAACACAAGAGAAGACTGTACACATTGACATCACCAGATGGTCAATACGAAAAACAGATTATATTCTTTGCAGCCAAAGATGGAGAAGTTCTATACAGTCAGCAGAAACAAGACTGGGAGCTGACTGTGGCACAGACCATGAATTCCTTATTGCCAAACTCAAACTTAAATTTAAGAAAGTGAGGAAAACCTCTAGACCATTCAGGTATGACCTAAATCAAATCCCTTATGATTATACAGTGGAAGTGATAAATAGATTCAAGGAATAAGATCTGATAAAGTGCCTGAAGAACTATGGACCAAGGTTTGTGATACTGTACATGCAGCAGGGATCAAGACCATCCCCAAGGAAAAGACATGCAAAAAAAGGAATATGTTTGTCTGAGGAGGGCTTACAAATAGCTGTGAATAGAAGACAATTGAAAGGCAAAGGAGAAAAGGAAAGATATACCCAAAGAATATAAAGAAGAGTTCCAAAGAATAGAAAGAAGAGATAAGAGAGCCCTCCTCAGTGATCAGTGCAAAGAAATAGAGGAAAACAATAGAATGGGAAAGTCTAGAGATCTTTTCAAGAAAATTGGAGATGCCAAAGGAACATTTCATGCAAAGATGGGCAAAATAAAGGACAGAAATGGTATGGACCTAACAGAAGCAGAAGATATTAAGAAGAGGTGGCAAGGATACACAGAAAGAACTATACAAAAAAGATCTTCATGACCCAGACAATCACAATGGTGTGATCACCAACCTAGAGCCAGACATTCTGGAATGCAAAGTCAAATGGACCTTAGGAAAGCATCACTACGAATAAAGCTAGTGGAGGTGATAGAATTCCAGTGGAGCCGTTTAAAATCCTAAAAGATGATGCTGTGAAAGTATTGCACTCAATACGCTGGCAAATCTGGAAAACTCAGTAGTGGCCAAAGGACTGGAAAAGGTACGTTTTCATTCCAATCCCAAAGAAAGGCAATGCCAAACAATGCTCAAACTACTGCGCAATTGCACTTATCTCACACACTAGCAAAGTAATGCTCAAAATTCTCCAAGCCAAGGTTCAACAGTACATGAACTGTGAACTTCCAGATGTTGAAGCTGGATTTAGAAAAGGCAGAGGAACCAGAGATCAAATTGCCAACAAGGGTTGGATTATCAAAAAAGCAAGAGAGTTGCAGAAAAACATCTATTTCTGCTTTATTGACTATGCCAAAGTCTTTGACTGTGTGGACCACAACATACTGGGGAAAATTCTGAAAGAGATGGGTATACCAGACCACCTGACCTGCCTCTTGAGAAATCTGTATGCAGGTCAGGAAGCAACAGTTAGAACTGGACATGGAACAACAGACTGGTTCCAAATAGGAAAAGGAGTACATCAAGACTCCACCCTGCTTATTTAACTTATATTGCCACCCTGCTTATTTAACTTTTATGCAGAGTACATCATGCAAAATGCCAGAGTGGAAGAAGCACAAGCTGGAATCAAGATTGCCAGGACAAATATCAATAACTTCAGATACACAGATGACACCACCCTTATGGCAGAAAGCAGAGAACTACAGAGCCTCTTCATGAAAGTGAAAGAGGATAGTGAAAAAGTTGGCTTATAACTCAACATTCAAGAAACAAAGATCATGGCATCTGGTCTCGTCACTTCTTGGCAAATAGATGGAGAAACAATAGAAACAGTGAGAGACTTTTTTTTTGGGTGGGGGGACACTCCAAAATCACTGTAGATGGTGACTGCAGCCATGAAAATAAAAGATGCTTGCTTCTTGGAAGAAAAATTATGACCAAACTTACAGCATATTAAAAAGCAGAGACCTTACTTTGTCAACAAAGGCCCATCTAGTCAAAGTTATGGTTTTCCCGTAGTCACATATGGAAGTGAGATTTGGACTGTAAAGAAAGCGGAGCACAGAAGAATTGACGCCTTTGAACTGTAGTGTTGGATAAGACTCTTGAGTGTTCCGTGGACTGCAAGGAGGTCCAACTAGTCCATCTTATAGGAAATCAGTCCTGAATATTCATTGGAAGGACTGATGCTGAAGTTGAAACTGCAATACTTTGGCCACCTGATGCAAAAAACTGACTCACTGGAATAGACCCTGATGCTAGGAAAGATTGAAGGCAGGAGGAAAAGGGGACAACAGAGGATAAGATGGCTGGATGGCGTCACCGACTCAATGGACATGAGTTTGAGTAAACTCTGGGAGATGGCGATGGACAGGGAGGCCTGGTGTGCTACAGTCCATGGAGTTACAAAGAGTTGAGCATGACTGAGTAACTGAACTGAACTGAACTGAACTGAGATACCTACTGCAAAGACCCACAGGCAGACATGGGGAGACTCCTTTGTGGCAGACTCATCAGGAAACATCCACCGCATTTACACATGTCTGTGCCCCTCTGCCCATTGCAGGTCATTTTGCTTTGGATATCACAGGTCTGTAGTTTATGTGCAAAACCCCAGGTTCTGGCCTCTAAAAGGACAGCCTTAGCAGGATAAGACAGATACTGAGAATCAGTAGTCTGAGGATTCTTGACATTTCTTGTAGCAATAAGCCACAGAGAATCACTATTCAANAAACTGACTCACTGGAATAGACCCTGATGCTAGGAAAGATTGAAGGCAGGAGGAAAAGGGGACAACAGAGGATAAGATGGCTGGATGGCGTCACCGACTCAATGGACATGAGTTTGAGTAAACTCTGGGAGATGGCGATGGACAGGGAGGCCTGGTGTGCTACAGTCCATGGAGTTACAAAGAGTTGAGCATGACTGAGTAACTGAACTGAACTGAACTGAACTGAGATACCTACTGCAAAGACCCACAGGCAGACATGGGGAGACTCCTTTGTGGCAGACTCATCAGGAAACATCCACCGCATTTACACATGTCTGTGCCCCTCTGCCCATTGCAGGTCATTTTGCTTTGGATATCACAGGTCTGTAGTTTATGTGCAAAACCCCAGGTTCTGGCCTCTAAAAGGACAGCCTTAGCAGGATAAGACAGATACTGAGAATCAGTAGTCTGAGGATTCTTGACATTTCTTGTAGCAATAAGCCACAGAGAATCACTATTCAAAGTTTAACATTAAGAAGCAGTGCTTCAGGCTGCTCTGGGCAGAGTTAAGATTAGTAATCTGCTATATAAAGGAAAAAGTTGGGAGGGGAGCTGTTCCACGCAGCCCAGAAGATACCTCAGGTGGTTTTGTGGTCAACCAATCAATGCAATCAATCAGATAAGCGTGGACAGAGAAGAACAAAAAGAAAAGGGTCATCTGAGCCAAAAACTTGATTTCAACAATTTCGTTTCCTGAGTTGAATGATTGGTTTCTGGATAAATTTTCCAGGTAGTTCAGTGACTTGAAGTCACTGTTTTATGTCTAATTTTACATATACACATGAATATGCATAATTTTCCAGGCAGTCAAGTTTTATGAATAGTCCCAGCTAGAGATATATGGGCATCTGTGATCCATTTTACGTAAGGTAACGTCTTTTATAATAAGACATATGGAAGTAAATATCATGCTATAATTTCTTTTGCAATTCTTTTTTTATTTGGAAACAAAATATTTATGTTTTCCTTGTGTCCTTAAGTCTACTTAGTCAAAAATCCACCTCCACTATATCCTTCCAAGTGTCTACTCACTGACCACTTTGGGTAGGGACAACGACAATAATAGCTAACATTTACATAGCATTTGCCAGGTACTATTCTAAGTATTGAAGAGGGCGTGGCAACCCACTCAGGTATTCTTGCCTGGAACCCCATGGACAGAGGAATCTGGTAGTTTACAGTCATAGGGTTGCACAGAGTCAGACACGACTGAAGCAACTTAGCAAACAGCACTTTCTAAGTATTTACTATTTATTAATTTGTTTAATCCTCACATTTATCTAAAAAGATAGGTTTTCATAAAAGTTGGGAAAATTGGGAACAGAGAGATTTAGTAATCTGCCACAATCACAAAGCTATACATGGCAGAGCTGGAGCCCACCTCCAGGCAATCTGTCTTTCTTACCTTTCAGAGTGCAGCCTGGCCAGAGGCTCATAAACAGCAAGCACTAGAATTTGATGGAAATCAAGTTAACTCAAGGGCAAAGTGTTCACCTTTAATATCCAGTATCTTTTTCTTTTCTTTGTTGATTATTCCACAAAAAGAACTGAAAGCCATTTTCTAATAGTCTGGAGAACATGCCAATTTGACAAGACGTACTATATGTGAACCAGGGGGCAACAGGCCTGGGTCCTTACCCCAGATATCACATTTGGCAAAAGATTTCACAGCTAGTGCTCTTTTTTTATTAATTTTATTTTACCGGTTTCCCATCCATGCTTTGTTGAAAAAGAGATCCGAGTGGCTAGGCATTCAAATATCACATAGCTCAAAATGCCTGTGTCACACGTCATCATAACTATCATTACAAAACATAAAACAAAACAAAACAAAAAAACCCTCTGCTTACTCTTTAAAAGGCTGCAAGAGAAAACAGCGGGGTTACACAGTGTCTTATGATTGTATTATACAGGACTTACTCGAAAGTCCAGGAGTGTTAGCTTCTGTAATCCTTTTTCAGACCTGATTCTAGGGCTCTGAGATTCAGAGCCATTATTTTCTTTTGCACCAGAGAACTAGATGCATGGGATGCAAAGTGCTTGAGATGAAAAGGTAAGGCTTTCCTTGCTTCCTCTCTCCCTCCCGACTTGGTATTCTGTACAGATTGGTCTCTCATCTATTGCCCTACATATGAGACCTGAATTATGTCTTCACTCTCTAGTTGATACATTATGCCACTGATTGCTCATAAAAGACGTGAAGAGGAGAACTTATCTGGCACCAAAATCTGAGTCTTTTCGAGATTCCCTTGAAACTTGAAGGACACTGTCCTGGGTTATAGTATCAACCTGCCAAGAACTAAGTTTTGATAAATTATTTAAAGAGAGAAAGATATATTCAAATGTTACATCAAAACCTGGTCTTATCCTTTTGGAAATCATGAATAAGAATGTGATATCAAGTAGGAAAATATGGCTTCTGGCTTTTGTCCTTACTCCCCAACTCCCGCCACTGACATAGCAGCCCTTTTCTCAGCTCTTCTGGGCTTGTCCCTTTGGTCATTTTCCTTTATTTAACAATTCAGTTCTCTCCCTTGTTATACCCTTCTACCAACCTTCTCTAACAGAATTACATGTGTAATTTTTTCCACATAATTATATGAAAATATTTTCATTTAATGAAACTGTAATTAAATTGGAAAGATAAGTCATATAGATGGCTACATTTTCAAGAAGTGAAGGGTGGAAGAAACAGGCATTACAGGGTGAAAGCGCTTCCTGAGTGCTTCTGGTTTACTAAGTCTCTAATCAGCTGTTTGATATAACTGGAGTATGTGACGCACATAATTTTATCAGCATGGTGGTTTCATTAGTCATAGGATTCTCACCTGCCTGTGTCCTTCTTTAAAAGCCTAGAAAAGCCAAATACTCACTTTCTCAGCCTCTTTTGCAAACAGAAGTAACCCCTGACCCAGTTCTAGTCAACAAAATATGAAGGGAAATCTGCAAGAAAATTCTAGAAGAATCTTCTCCCTGTTTTCTCCCTGTTAAGAGAGCAGTGCAGGAGGAAAAGGCTCTCTCCCCACTGCTCCTTACTTCTATACGTGGTTATGTAAGGACATGATGGTGGGAGCTGCTGTAGCCATCTTGCAACAAGAAGGCCAAGAGAATTTCAGGGACACTGACAGAGGGGTTGATGTCATTCAGTTGCTGAAGTATTCACTCAAAAACTGTTGAAAGCTTATTATGCACCAGGCACTGTTCTATGATGGGGGTTCATATGTACAAAATAAATAATGTCCCTGCTTACAGGAGGAAAGACAACCAATAATAAATATACATCAACTGGAATTAAGAATTACAGTGAACAGTTATGAAGGATAAGGGGTCTGGGAAGTGATGGAGTGATATTATATATAGGTGGATAAAGTGACATTTGAGAGACCTAAAGGAAGTGAGGGAATAAGTCAGGCAGATACTGGGGGTGGGAGTGAGAGGAGTGCTCCAGGAAAAGGGAATAGCATATGCCTCATTGCCTCCCTGGAAGCAACAAGGAAGGAGAAGATATAAGTAAGTAAGATTTACTCCCTGAGATTTTGCCACGGAGAATCACATGGGTGAAAAAGAAATTGGACCAGGAGAGGAAAGTATGGTTGAAAGGATTTCTTTTTCAAGGAAACAATCAGTGCTTCTAATCTCCTTATTCTGATGAAACATGGCAAGTCAATTCTGAGGCTGAGTGAGGCTGGAAATGACCAAAAATAGACCTCTTTGGAAAGCTCTGGATAGTTTCATTACAGCATTTAGTAAGTATATTTAAAAAGTAAAAACAAGTCAAATTAAGGTCATATTTTACTTAACTGAAAATATTCAGCTATTATCATTTTGACATGTGACACAAACCACATGTCAAGTGTCCAGGAGCCACTAATATGGCTGGAATATTGAACAACAGAGAACCAAACATGAAAGAAATGTTTTTATTAGAAACCTTCTGTAAGTTTGTGTTTTTAAAACTTATTAATAATTTTACCTGCTTTAATGTATGGGCTTCCCTGGTGGCTCAAATAGTAAAGAATCTCTGCAATGCAGGAGACCCAGGTTTGATCCCTGGGTTTGGAAGATGCCCTGGAGAAGGGAATGGCAACCCACTCCAGTAATCTTGTCTACAGAATTTCATGGACAGAGAAGCCTGGTGGGCTACAGTTCATGGAGTCACTCCATTTTATGGAGTCAGACAACTGAGTGACTAACACTTTCATAACCAAAATAACAGATCATTTTTAAATCAATAAAACCTAGAACAATATTTGAAAAAAAATCCAGGTCTTGCAAATTCAAGGGAAAATGGAGATAATAATATCCCCTAAGTTGATACGTACTAAATGAGATGATACGTGGGTTTAAAAAAAATAGAGCACTGTAAGAATACGCCTCTATGGATATGAATAATATTGTTTTCTTGTTTTATTAGAGTCTTGGTTCCTGGTCTCTGGTTAAATAAACACTTCAGAAATCTGTAGATAATTCTTTCTTTCCAATATTATTATGTCATTTCCTTTAAAGCCATTATACACACTGACCAGGAACACATTTAAAGTCCTAGGAATAATCATTTTGATAAAAACTGTGACCTTTCCCAACATTCGAGAAATATCTGAGTATGACCACATGGAAAATCTAGATGGTTTCTAAAGTACCTACAAATATGTGGGGAGAAGGAAATTCTGATGGCTTCTCAAGACTTTTCTGAATTAAAATCTGATTTAATTTCCTGTATTCTGACAGATATAAGTAAATGTAAATATGTAAACATCTTTTTTATTGGTAATGACTGAGATTTCTGAATTTCTCTGTAATTATGTTTAGCAGGAGGCTATGCTGAGCAGCTCCTCGGAATCTGTCAGCTTTTCACAACATAGTAACCCACCGATCACTGCCTCAGACCTTCAGTAAATACACAGACCATGTGCCTGCACTTACAGAACTTCACAGGTTTCCATGGATACTGGAATTTTAGTGCTAAGGCACATTTACTACCGTTTTTTCTTGTCACCGAGAGTCCTGTAAACACTTGTGCTTTAAGATTTTGTTCAGAAATTTAGCATTTTATAGAGGACTGAGTCAGAACTGCATTTTCCCAGATGCTTTGTATGATTTCCCCTTAGGGCAAAGTCCCTAAAATCATTTACATTTGTGGCCTCTTTTTAGTGATGAGCTTTTCTTTATTAGACTAATAAAAGACAATAAAGGCTTAACTGCATTGTCAGTATCACTTTTAAGGGACAGATATTTATAGTATATAAATGTTACAATTAGTAAATAAGACAGTTTGATCTACATTAAAACAGAAATAAGCAAATAGGGAAGCAAGAACAGGAATATTATGTAGATTTTTAGCCATTTCTCTTCCTGAGTAGGGTGAAATATAAGTGTCAGTTTCAAGGACACCCCTGTGTCACATCTATTGACCAATCATTGTTTGAATAGCACTCTTTCTTATATTCAGGGTGGTTTTTTTTTTTGTATAATTAAAAGATTTCTGTGTAAATCTGTGAAAATGGAAGTCTATGTCATTTCTTCTCTCATTTCCTATGTATATAACTAAGGCTCAGGTTTAAGGAACATACCCTGTGTCACACAGCTAGCAAGTGGAAGAACAGAGATTAGAACTAAAGACTCCTAACTCACTGTCCAGGGCTTTCCCACTGTCTTTTTCCTGGGCAGAATATAGGCAACTTCCTCTAGAGAAGGCATGCCCCTGTTCTTCCTTCCTTGCCACATGCTGAGAGGTTTCTGTGCCTCTGACCTGGGCTCCATTAAATCTTCCTTTTCTCCACTCGTTTTCCGATCATTCAGTCCCCTTAACTGCCTCAGACACTTGGCTCAGCTTAACACACCAAGCTGAGTAATTTCACATGCACATAACCATTAGGAAGCAGAGTCGCAGAGACATCACATATCCTGGATATGCACTGCATAAGGACTCAGTATGGAAACAGATTTCTAGTTCCAACCATATTGACCAAGAATGTACAAAACCCATTGAATGAGAGGCTCAAGGACTCCATGCCAAAATGCAATCTGCGCAGACATGTTGCCTGGATAGACAAGTAGAGAAAAAGGCTTTTATTTTTTGCAGAATTTACTTTTGGGGGCAGCATTGGAAGTATATGCTTGTCTCCACTCTCACCTGTTATGCTCTTGTAGCCAAAAACCTCTGCGTCGTTTCAGCAAGTGTCTCAGTTAAGGTCATGAGGTCATCACAACACCATTTTTGCATGAAGTTCCCATTCACCGTGTATTTGTATAGGCTTTTTGTTGTTGCAGTTTTTTTCACCTAAAAGGAAGACATTGCTTTTAATATCTAACAAAAGAGGGAGCCTGGGTAGAGGATGAGCTCTTTTTTAAATTCATTATTGATTGGAGGATAATTGCTTTACAACGTTTTATTGGTTTCTGCTGTATAACAATGTGAATCAGCCATAAGAATACAGATATTCCCTCCCTTCTGAACCTTCATCCCACTGCCCCCCATCCCTCCTCCCTAGGTTGTCACAGAGCTCGACATTGAGCTCCCTGTGTTATACAGCAACTTGCCACTAGCTGTCTGCTTTGCATATGGTAATGTATATGTCTCAGTGCTACTCTCTCAATTCATCCCATTCTCTCCTTCTCTTGCTGGGCCCATAAGTCTATTCTCTATGTCTGCATCTCTATTTCTGACCTACAAACAGGTTCATGAGTACCATCTTTTTGGATTCCATGTATATATGTTAATATATGATATTTGTTTTCTCTTTCTGACTTACTTCACTTGGTATAACAGGCTATAGGTTCATCTACCTCAGTTCAACTGACTCAAATTCATTCCTTTTTGTGGCTGAGTAATATTTCATTGTATATATGTACCACAACTTCTTTATCCATTCATCTGTCAGTGGACATCTAGGCTGTGAGGAAGAGCTCTTGACTAAGAGACCTGATCTGGACCCTTCCCAGGGGGAGACCCTGAGTGAGGAAGCCTCAGAGTGACTGCCAGAACCTCAGGAATCATCGGTTTGTTGTCAGGCTCAAATGAGAGAAAGAATAGGAAAGTGTTTTGCTACTTGTAAAAATATGCATTAAAAAATATAGAGTTCTTCCAGATAAACAACAAGGTCCTAATGTATAGCACAGGAAACTATATTCAAGATCCTGTGATAAACCATAATGGAAAAGGATATAAAAAAAGAATGTCTACATGTGTACAACTGAGTTACCTTGCTGTGCAGCAGAGATTAGCACAGCGTTGTAAATCAGCTCTTCTATTAAAAACCAAACCAAGCCAAGAGTTCTTTTGAGGAGTAACGTCACACATTGCCAATTGATTTTAGAGTCCATATGTTAAAAAGGCAAATAATGATTCTTGTTAACACTGGGCTTTTGCTGAACTTTATTCATTTTACAACAAACATGACAAAAGTATCTCCATTATGGTTATTTCAATATGTTTCAACCATTTCAGCCTAACTAGGCAGCAACTTAAAGTGGTCATCCATGTGGTGCTTCACTTAATATAATAGCCAAAATAATGGGAATTAGTTATTTGGTTGTAATCTAACACCTGGTCCCATCACATATCATGTACAGCCCTTGACATCCCAGGACTACAACTCTGGATTCAGGCAAACTGGCTATTACTACCCTACGCTAATTCCTCATTCTTTCTAGATGGAAATTTTAATTCTGTACTGTTCATCCATAGAGTACCACTGAGGAGTGATTAAGTATCTCTCCAATCTGTAGAAGGAAGAGAGAATTCAGAGTTCTCCTGAACGACAAAGCTTTCTCTGTTTCTGCTACGAATTCCATTCAGGCATCAACTGAATTTACTCTTAACCGAATGCATTTTATCTATACCTGGCAGGGATCTAGAAGTAAAATTACAAGATTTATTTCATTTTAATTCTATCATGATGCATTTAATCATAAATACCCCCAAAAAATGAAAAAATAATTTATCATTTTGTTCTGACTGAGCAACCCTCCTTGGTTCACATTCATGAATCTATAATGCAGGGAGGAGAGCGGATGATTAAGTGTCCGATTAGAGAAAACAGATTAACCTGGCAAACATAATAAATTTAGCTCATAAGCAGGATGGCTTTATAAATGCTCACAATAACTCTCCTGCATAAAATCATGAACCACAGCCTTCAGTGATGACTCAATTGAAATAGTTGGAGAACATAAAGCAAATGCGCATTTATGGATTTCTTTTTGACATATTAAAAGAACACTGAAAGGTATATCTAATTCAGTGTATAACTCTAAAAATACACTAAATAGGGAACATGTAGGAAAAATATTAAGTCATGAAAAAAAGCTACACTCTCAAGTGTTCAAGTTTCTACTTTATCAATAAATATATCTAGATTCCACATGTTTTCAATGTCTACTGATTAATTTCCAAATATATCAAGGCCAGACCTTGATTTCAATACCTACAGATTCACCCTTAACCTTCACCACAGAACCTGGTTCCTTTAGTTCTTATTCCATTGGGACAAAACAACATAAAATTAGAGAGCTAGTTCAGCCTTTGAATCAGTAGGGAAAAATCCTTTCTTTTAGCTGAGAGTCCACTTATATCAGAGTGAAAATCTAGGTTAGGACGACTTGTTTGAAGGCAAGTCTTTGTGCTGTGCTCCAGAAGGTTCACTTAGCAGTCTGTGGGCCTTCCTTACTTAGCTGGTGTGTTTTTCCTGACCTCCCTTTTTTAGCAAGGAGAAAATGGATACCCTTCACTCCCAGCTTTATTTTTAAACACTCATGGCTTTATTCCTGGAGGCCTCTGTTGGCCCATGGCCTGAAAGAGAATCAGATAGGGCTGCCCTGTAACATGCACCCAGGTCACACTGAATAAAAGACCTCCTCTGCTCCCCTAAATAAAGGCAGATCCTTGCTAGGGGCGGGGCAGGGCAGGGGGTGTGGGGGAGGGGAATCGGCTACCTCGGAGAGCCTTGTCTTTAAGCAAGGCCGTATCCGGAGCCAGGTAAATTTCCCACCGGAAAAACGGGTACCTCTGCACCCTTCCTTCCTCCGTTCCCCACTCCGCCCACGTGTGAAGTTGATCTTGGGCTGCAGGGTGGCGACAGGGAGGAGGCCAAAGTGGGTGGGGGGGCGGGTCCACGCGTGTCCCCACAGTCCTGGGCGCTGGATCGGGCTCACAGAGTACACAATGTTATGTGGGTATGTGTGGTGGGAAGGAGGAAGGTTTTTTAGTCACTGCTTCCATCCCCTCCCCTTTCCCCATTACCCTCCCCCCACCCCCTAGCTTAGACTGAGGTGCTTTCTTGGGGCGCAGGGACCAGGACCCTTTCTACTGACTCCGAGAGTCTGTATAGAGCTAGGAGGGGGCCCACTTCGAGCGGATGCAGTGTGTATTCATGCTTACAACATTTCTGGGCTCAACAAGACAAGATAACTGTACAACCTCCGCGCCTTGACCAGCCAGAAGTCCCAGTGGCGGGGCGCGGGTCCTTAGTTCCCGCGCTGGGGCTGCGCCTCGGCTGTAGGG
>SJYA01010613.1:0-13547 GCA_006410615.1 Neotragus moschatus
CTGCTACCAGATAGCACTGGCATGTATTTGCAGTATCTCAGCCATGCTGGGCATGCCCCTACACACGGCGCACAACACTCAGGCTCAAAGTTTCTCCGCCGAGTACCATCTGAGGCCGGCCCTAGGCTGCATGCATCTCCCTATTCTAAGCCGCTCAGGCTCTACTTTTCTCCTCTGGGCACCATTTGAGGCCAGCCCTCAGACCGCTCAAGCTCGCGCCCCGGTATTCCCAGGTTCCCCTGGGCCTGCGCTCTGTGCCCTTCCCAGAACCAAGTAGTTCAGGTGTTTGGTGGGCGCAGTCGCACTCCTTGTTGCCTTCTGCTGCTCAGCTTTCTGGGTGTACTGCTGGCACCCCTTTCTTAGGCAGAAAGTGTTTGTCTGGCACCCCAAAGTCTTAGTTAGCAGAGAAGCCTGCCTGGAGTTTGGCAAGCAAAGTCTCTCCAGTTCCACGATTTCCACTTTCTAGCCCTTACAGCCCTGGCTGCCTGCCACCGGCGGAGGATGGTCTGCAGCAGCTATTTCTGTTCCGTCCTTTGTTCTGTGCATGGTCCTGGTGGTGTCTTATGTTAGAGCTTTTCACGTGGTAACTGTCCCGCGGTCTGGTGTGCTAGCCCAAGTTAGTTCGCTCAGATTACGCGCGAGGTATTCAGGCCCGATTCTTTTGCGCTGCAGTCTGCATCTCGCGCGCCTCCCTGCCCAACCCCCACCTGCTAATGGAGAATGTTGAGCATTACTTTACTGGCGTGTGAGATGAGTGCAATTGTGCAGTAGTTTGAGCTTTCTTTGGCATTGCCGTTCTTTGGGATTGAAACAAAAACTGACCTTTTCCAGTCCTGTGGCCACTGCTGAGTCTCGCAAATTTACTGGAATATTGAGTGCAGCACTTTCACAGCATCATCTTTCATGATTTGGAATAGCTCAACTGGAACTCCATCACCTCCACTAGCTTTGTTCCTAGTGACGCTTTCTAAGGCCCACTTGACTTCACATTCCAGGATGTCTAGTTCTAGATGAATGATCACACCATCGTGATTATCCAGGTCACGAAGATCATGTCCAACTCTTTGAGACAGCAATCAAAAAGATTCCATATTGTTTATACTATAGCATTTGTGTGTGTCTGTGTACACACATGCTCAGTCATGTCTGACTGAGGACTTCATGAACTGTAGCCCGCCAGCTCCTCTAACCATAGAATTTCCTGGGCAAGAATATTGGAGTATGTTGCCATTTCCTTCTCCAGGGGATCTTCCTCACCCAGGGATTGAACTCTGGTCTACAGCATTGCAGGCAGATTCTTTACTCTCTGATCCACCAGGGACGTTTAGAACAATATGGGAGTTCAGTTCATACCATCAGTAAGAATAATTAAAGGAATGAATATATAAATGGGTAAAACTATTTCTCTTCTATATCGTCTGCAGAAAGTCCAGTAAGAGAAAATATTCTGCTCTTCTAAATCACAAAGAAGTTGGCACTGATAATCACAAATGACTGTTTTATCCATGTGCCATAAGTGTAAACTAAGCCTCCAATTGCACCCCACCCAGTACTCTTGCCTGGAAAATCCCATGTACAGAGGAGCCTGGTAGGCTGCAGTCCATGGGGTCGCTTAGAGTCGGACACAACTGAGCGACTTCACTTTCACTTTTCACTTTCATGCATTGGAGAAGGAAATGGTACCCCACTCCCGTACTCTTGCCTGGAAAATCCCACAGACGGAGGAGCCTGGTGGGCTGCAGTCCATGGGGTCGCTAAGAGTCGGACACGACTGAGCAACTTCACTTTCGCTTTTCACTTTCATGCATTGGAGAAGGAAATGGCAAGCCACTCCAGTGTTCTTGCCTGGAGAATCCCAGGGGTGGGGGAGCCTAGTAGGCTGCCGTCTCTGGAGTCGCACAGAGTCGGACACGACTGAAGCGACTTAGCAGCAGCAGCAGCAGCAGCAGCAAGCCTCTAATTATACCATGTGCCTTGTGGATTACAGTCCATAGGATCACACAGAGTCTGATATAACTGAAGCGACTTAGCATTCATATGGACGCATATTTATTTATTTTTATATTAATTTATTTTAATTGGAGGCTAATTACAATTTGTAGTGTTTTTTTGCAATACAATGACATGAATCAACTATGCGTGTACATGTGTTCTCCATCCTGAACCCCACTCTTACCTCCCTCACCATCCCATCCCTCTGGGTCATCCCAGTGCACCATCCCTGAGCACCTTGTCTCATGCCTCAAACCTAGACTGGTGATCTATTTCCCATATGATAATATAGATGTTTCAACGTTATTCTCTCAAATCTTCCCACCCTCGCCTTCTCTCACAGAGTACAAAAGTCTGTTCTTTACATCTGTGAATCTTTTGCTTTCTCGGATATAGGGTCATCATTACCATCTTTCTAAATTCCCTGTATATGCCTTAGTACACTGTACTGGTGTTTATCTTTCTGACTTACTTCACTCCATAAAATAGGCTTCAGTTTCATCCACCCCATTAGAACTGATTTAAATGCATTGTTTTTAATAGCTGAGTAATATTCCATTGTGTATATATGAACCACAGTTTTATCCATTGGTCTGCCTATAGACATCTAGGTTGCTTCCATGTCCTGGCTATTGTAAACAGTGTTGTGATGAACATTGGGGTACCTCTGTCTCTTTTGGTTCTGGTTTCCTCAGTGTGTATGCCCAGCAGTGGGATTGCTGGGTCGTATAGAAGTTCTATTTCCAGTTTTTTAAGGAATCTCCACACTGTTCTCCATAGTGTGGCTGTACTAGTTTGCATTCTCACCAAAAGTGTAAGAGGGTTCCCTTTTCTCCACCTCATCTCCAGCATTTATTGTTTGTAGACTTTCGGATAGCAGCCGTTTGGACCATTGTGAGATGGTACCTCATGTGGTTTCGATTTGCATTTCTCTGATAATGAGTGATGTTGAGCATCTTTTCATGTGTTTGTTAGCCATCCGTATGTCTTCTTTGGAGAAATATCTGTTTAGTTCTTTGGCTCATTTTTTGATTGGGTAGTTTATTTTTCTGTAATAGAGTTGCAGGAGTTGGTTGTATATTTTTGAGATTAGTTCTTTGTCAGTTGCTTCATTTGCTATTATTTTATCCCATTCTGAAGGCTGTCTTTTCACCTTGCTTATTGTTTCCTTCGTTGTGCAAAAGCTTTTAAGTTTAATTAGGTCCCATTTATTTATTTTTGCTTTTATTCCCATTACTCTGGGAGGTGGATCACAGAGGATCCTGCTATGATTTATGTCAGAGAGTGCTTTGCCTATGTTTTCCTCTAGGAGTTTTACAGTTTCTGGTCTTATGTTTAGATCTTTAATCCATTTTGTGTTTATTTTTGTGTATGGTATTAGAAAGTGTTCTATTTTCATTCTTTTTTTACAAGTGGTTGACCAGTTTTCCCAGCACGACTTGTTAAAGAGATTGTCTCTTCTCCATTGTATGTTCTTGTCTCCTTTGTCAAAGATAAAGTGTCCATAGGTGTGTGGGTTTATCTCTGGGCTTTCCATTTTGTTCCACTGATCTATATTTCTGTCTTTGTGCCAGTACCATCCTCTCTTGATGACTGTAGCTTTGTAGTATAGTCTGAAGTCAGGCAGGTTGATTCCTCTAGTTCCATTCTTCTTTCTCAAGATTGCTTTGGCTATTTGAGAGTTTTTGTATTTCCATACAAATTATGAAATTATTTGTTCTAGTTCTGTGAAAAATACTGTTGGTAGCTTGATAGGGATTGCATTGAATCTACAGATTGCTTTGGGTAGTATACTCTTTTTCACTATATTGATTCTTCTGATCCATGAACATGGTATATTTCTCCATCTTTTGTGTCATCTTTGATTTCTTTCATCAGTGTTTTATAGTTTTCTATATATGTCTTTTGTTTCTTTAGGTAGATTTATTCCTATGTATTTTATTCTTTACATTGCAATAGTGAATGGAATTGTTATCTTAATTTATCTTCTTGTTTTCTCATTGTTAGTGATAGGAATGCAAGGGATTTCTGTGTTTTAATTTCATATTCTGCAACTTTACTATATTCATTGATTAGCTCTAGTAATTTTCTGGTGATGTCCTTAGGGTTTTCTATGTAGAGGATCATGTCATCTGCAAACAGTGAGAGTTTTACTTCTTCTTTTCCAATTTGGATACCTTTTATTTCTTTTTCTCCTCTGATTGGTGTGGCTAAAACTTCCAAAACTATATTGAATAGAGTGGTGAGAGTGGGCACCGTTGTCTTGTTCCTGACTTTAGGGGAAATGTTTTCAATTTTTCACCATTGAGGATAATGTTTGCTGTGGGTTTATCATAAATGGCTTGTATTATGTTGAGGTATGTTCCAGGTATGCCTGCTTTCTGGAGGATTTTAATTGTAAATGGATGCTGAATTTTGTCAAAGACTTTCTCTGCATCTGTTGAGATAATCATATGATTTTTATCTTTCAGTTTGTTAATGTGGCATATCACATTGATTGATTTGCTAATATTGAAGAATCCTTGCATCCCTTGGATGAAGCCCACTTGGTCATGATGTCTCATCTTTTTAATATATTGTTGGATTCTGTTTGCTAGAATTTTGTTAAGTATTTTTGCATCTATGTTCATCAGTGATATTGGCCTGTACTTTTCTTTTTTTGTATGACATGTTTGACTGGTTTTGGTATTAGGTTGATGGTGGCTTCATATAATGTTTTTGGCAGTTTACCTTCCTTTGCAATTATCTGGAAGGGTTTGAGTAGGATACATGGTAACTTTTATCTAAAATTTTGGTAGAATTCAACTGTGAGTCCATCTTTTCCTGGGCTTTTGTTTGTTGAAGATTTCTGATTATAGTTTCGATTTCCACGCTTGTGATAGTTCTGTTAAGATTTTCTAGTTTTCCTGATATACTTTTGGAAAGTTATACTTTTCTAAGAATTTGTCCATTTCTTCCAAGTTATTCATTTTATTGGCACATAGTTGCTGATAGTAGTCTCTTATGATCCTTTGTATTTCTGTGTTGTCTGTTGTGATTTCTCCATTTTCATTTTGAATTTTTTTGATTTGATTCTTCTCCATCTTTTGCCTTTTCCTAATGAGTCTGGTTAATGCTTTGTCTATTTTATTTATCTTCTCAACGAACCAGCTTTTAGCTTTTTTGATTTTTGCTATGGTCATTTTTGTTTCTTTTTCATTTATTTCTGCCCTAATTTTTATGATTTCTTTCTTTCTACTAACCCTGGGGTTCTTCATTTCTTCTTTTTGTAGTAGCTTTAGGTGTAGAGTTAGGTTATATTTGATTTTTTTCTTGTTTCTTGAGGTAAGCTTGTATTGCTATGAACCTTCCCCTTAGCACTGCTTTTACTGAGTCCCATAGGTTTTGAGTTGTTGTGTTTTCATTTTCATTCATTTCTATATATATTTTGATTTCTTTTTTGATTTCTTCTGTGATTTTTTTTGGCTATTCAGAAGCATGTTGTTTAGCCTCCCTATGTTTTCATTTTTAATAGATTATTTTCCCTGTCATCGACATCTCATGTCATCTCATTGTGATCAGAAAAGAGGCTTGAAATGATTTCACTTTGTTTGAATTTACCAAGGCTAGATTTATGGCCCAGGATGTGATCTATTGTAGAGATGATATTCTGTGTGCACTTGAGAAAAAGTTGAAACTCATTATTTTGTGGTGAAACATCCTACAGATATCAATTGGGTCTAACTGGTCCATTGCATCATTTAAAGTTTGTGTTTCCTTGTTAATTTTCTGTTTAGTTGATCTAAACAGTGTGAGTGGGTGTGAGTGGGGTATTAAAGTCTCCCACTATTATTGTGTTATTGTTAATTTCCCCTTTCATACTTGTTAGCATTTGCCTTACATATTGTGGTGCTTCTATGTTGGGCGCATATATATTTATAACTGTTATATCTTCTTGGATTGATCCTTTGATCATTATGTTGTGTCCTTCTATCTCTCTTTTCACGGCCTTTATTTCAAATACTATTTTATCTTATATGAGTGTTGCTACTCCTGCTTTCTTTTGGTCTCTATTTGCGTGAAATATCTTTTTCCAGCCCTTCATTTTCAATCTGTATGTGTCCCTTGTTTCAAGGTGGGTCTCTTGTAGACAGCATATATAGAGATCTTGGTTGTGTATCCATTCAGCCAGTCTTTGTCTTTAGGTTGGGGAATTCAACCCATTTACATTTAAAGTAATTATTGATAAGGCAATGGTGACCCAATCCAGTATTCTTGCCTGGAAAATCCCATGGGTAGAGGAGCCTGATAGGCTGCAGTCGATGGGGTTGCTAAAAGTCAGACATGACTGAGCGATTTCACTTTCACTCTTCACTTTCATGCATTGGAGAAGGACATACCAACCCACTCCAACCCACTCCAGTGATCTTGCCTGGAGAATCCCAGGGATGGGGGAGCCTGGTGGGCTGCCATCTACGGGGTTGCACAGAGTTGGACACGACTGAAATGACTTAGCATGATCCCATTGCCACTTAGTTTTTGTTTTGGGTTGGAGTTTATACACCTTTTCTGTGTTTCCTGTCTAAAGAAGATCCTTTAGCATTTGTTGAAGAACTGGTTTGATGGTGCTGAATTATCTCAGCCTTTGCTTGTCTGTAAAACTGTTGATTTCTCCTNACACGACTGAAATGACTTAGCATGATCCCATTGCCACTTAGTTTTTGTTTTGGGTTGGAGTTTATACACCTTTTCTGTGTTTCCTGTCTAAAGAAGATCCTTTAGCATTTGTTGAAGAACTGGTTTGATGGTGCTGAATTATCTCAGCCTTTGCTTGTCTGTAAAACTGTTGATTTCTCCTTCATATTTGAATGAGATCCTTGCTGGGTACAGTAATCTGGGTTGTAGGTTTTTCTCTTTCATCACTTTAAAAATGTCCTGCCAATCCCTTCTGGCCTGAAGAGTTTCTATTGAAAGATCAGCTGTTATCCTTATGGGAATCCCCTTGGTGTTATTTGTTGTTTTTCCCTTGCTGCTTTTAATATTTGTTCTTTGTGTTTGATCTTCATTAATTTGATTAATATGTGTCTTGGGGTGTTTCACCTTGGGTTTATCCTATTTGGGACTCTCTGGGTTTCTTGGACTTGGGTGACTATTTCTTTCCCCATTTTAGGGATGTTTTCAACTATTATCTTCTCAAGTATTTTCTCATGTCCTTTCTTTTTGTCTTCTTCCTCTGGGACTCCTATGAATCGAATGTTGGAGTGTTTAACATTATCTCAAAGGTCTCTGAGGTTTTTCTCATTTCTTTAAATTCTTTTTTCTTTTTTTCTCTCTGCTTCATTTATTTCCACCATTCTATCTTCCATCTCACTTATCCTATCTTCTGCCTCAGTTATTCTGTTGGTTCTCTCCAGAGTGATTTTGATCTCAGTTATTGCATTATTCATTATTGACTGACTCTTTTATTTCTTCTAGATCCTTGTTAAACATTTCTTGCATCTTCTCAATCCTTGTCTCCAGACTATTTACTGTAACTCCGTTTTGTTTTCAAGATTTTGGATCATTTACTATCCTAATCCTGAAATCATTTTCAGGTAGATTCCCTAATCTCCTCCTCTTTTGTTTGGTTTGGTAGATATTTACTATGTTCCTTTACCTTCTGAATATTATTCTGCCTTTTCATCTTGTTTAGATTTCTGGTTGGGGTATCCTTTCTGTATGCTAGAAGTTTGTGGTTCCTCTTTATTGTGGAGCTTCCTCCCTGTGGGTGGGGTTGGACGGGTGGCTTGTCAAGGTTTCCTGGTTAGGGAAGATTGTGACAGTGTTCTGGTGGGTATAGCTGGATCTTTTCTCTCTGGAGTGCAAAGAAGTGTCCAGTAGTATGTTTTGAGGTGTCTATATGTTTGGTGTGACTTTTGGCCTCTATTTTAATACTCAGGGTTGTGTTCCTGTGTTGTTGGAGAATTAGCTTGATATATCTTACTCTGAAACTTGTTGGCTCTTGGGTGGACCTTGGTTTCAGTGTAGGTATGGTGGCTTTTGGATGAGTTCTTGCTGATTACTGTTCCCTGGAATCAGGAGATTTCTGGTTTGCTCAAGTTTTGGATTTAAGCCTCCTGCCTCTGACTTTCAGTATTATTTTTACAGTAGCCTCAAGACTTCTTAATCCATACAATACCAATGATAAAACAACTAGGTTAGTGGTGAAAAGATTCTCCAAAGTGAGGGACACCCAGAGAGGTTCACAGAGTTACATGGAAAAGAGAAGAGGGAGAAGGGAGATAGAGGTAACCAGGAAGAGAAGATGGAGAATCAAAAGGTGAGCAAGCAATCTAGCCAGTAATCAATTCCCTATGTGCTCTCCATCATCTGGAACACTCAGAGAGGTTGACAAATGTACATAGAGAAGACGAGAAGGGGGAAGGAGACAGAGGTGACCAGGCGGAGAAGAAAGGGAGTCAAAAGCAGAGGGACAGATCTAGCCAGTAATCATGCCCTAAGTGTTCTCACAGCCTGGAACACCCAAAGAGATTCACAGAGTTAGGTAGAGAAGAGAAGTGGGAGGGAGGAGATACAGGTGACCTGGGAGAGAAAAAGGAGACTCAAAAGAGGAGAGAGCAATTAAGCCAGTAATCACACTCCTACATAAAAATGGGTACTGAAGATTGGATTCTTAAAGGTAAAAAATTGATAACAAATAACAAAGAGCAAAGATTGAAAATCTAGAGTAGAGGTTAGACTCTCAAAAATACAATATTAAAAACAACAACAAAAAAATCACAAAACTTATATATATATATATATATATATATATGCAATTTGCTTTAAAAATAGGGTTTTTCTTTTTACCAAGGTAATCACTTCAGTTCAGTTCAGTCACTCAGTCGTGTCTGACTCTTTGCGACCCCATGAATNTCAAAAATACAATATTAAAAACAACAACAAAAAAATCACAAAACTTATATATATATATATATATATATATATATGCAATTTGCTTTAAAAATAGGGTTTTTCTTTTTACCAAGGTAATCACTTCAGTTCAGTTCAGTCACTCAGTCGTGTCTGACTCTTTGCGACCCCATGAATCATAGAATACCTGGCTTCCCTGTCCATCACCAACTCCCGGAGTTCACTCAAACTCATGTCCATCAAGTCAGTGATGCCATCCAGCCATCTCATCCTCTCCTCCTGCCCCCATTCCCTCCTAGCATCAGAGTTGTTTCCAATGAGTCAACTCTTCACATGAGGTGGCCAAAGTATTGGAGTCTCAGCTTTAGCATCAGTCCTTCCAATGAACACTCAGGACTGATCTCCTTTAGAATAGACTGGTTGGATCGCCTTCCAAGCCAAGGAACTTTCAAGAGTCTTCTCCAACACCACAGTTCAAAAGCATCAATTCTTTGGCACTCAGCCTTCTTCACAGTCCAATTCTCACATCCATACATGACCACTGGAAAAACCATAGCCTTGACTAGATGGACCTTTGTTGTCAAAGTAATGCCTCTGTTTTTCAATATGCTATCTAGGTTGGTCATAACTTTCCTTCTAAGGAGTAAGCATCTTTTAATTTCATGGCTGAAATCACCATCCACAGTGATTTTAATAGCAGGTTATAAAAATGAAAATTAAAGGAGTAATAAAGAACTTAAAAATAGAAAAATTTAAAAATGATAATAGTAAAATATATCTAGGAATTTCTCTGGAGCTGTTGAGGGCAGTGTGGGGTCAGTTCAGTTTCAGAAGTTTCCTTGTTCCAGCTTATCCTTCTTCTCAAGGGCTATAAGACCCTTCCAATATAGTCAATACTAGCTACTGGGTTTTAATCTGCTGCACCTATCACTTCCAAAGTGGTTCCCTCATCCTTGTTTATTTTGGCTTCCTTTGTTTGCAAGTCTCTTCAGGGTCTAATTTCCACCCTCACACATGGGGGTGGAGGTGATCACTTATTTAAGCTCATTTGTTCAGTTGAGCTGTTGGCAGGGAGGAATACTGCAAACAAATACACTAGCCTGTGTGCGCACTGTTCACAGTGTCTGGGCCACACTGGGTTTACCCCGACTCACTCACGGAATGTGTGTTTTCTCAGTCTACACTGCTCTGGCTCCAGATTGCTCTGCGGGGGAACTGTCTAAAGTGGATCCTGGGTTGCATGCACCTTCCAGGTTTAAGTTGCTCAGGTACAGTCTCTCAAGTACTCCACAAAGGCACAGACTCAATTGGGTATGCATTTTGTGCCCTTCCCAGGTCCGTGCAGCTCAGGTGACCAGGTGTTTGGTGAGAGCACTCTCCCAGGTTGGTGCATGGGTGCATATTTAAAATTATTTTAAATTTATATTTCCCTCTTGCAAACCTTTGTCTGCAATGAAGCTAATAAAATGATAAGTAATGTTCTTACAGATAGTTTATAATTTATGATAATTATGTCTATTTTTAGTTAGGCACTACATATTCTTAAAAAGAAAGCTAATTGCACCTTTTTTTATTTATATAAATATGTAATTATTCACCAAATAGTAACAATAAGAAATGGTATCCAGATAGGTAACAATGTATTTTTCACTAACTTGTATCAGTAAATTACCATTGGCAGGCAGAAATACCAGATTTTGAGAAAATAATGTTTATTGTTTCTTAAGATCAGTATACACTTTTCTTCTTTCTATGTACATTTCTGTCCTGTGTCAAAATGAGTTTTGATCCCAAATATAATCTAATAAGAAAAATCTCGAAAGTTCATCATTTTTTTCTTGTGAGGTGAATGATGTGTTATATCTGTTATACTTTTACACTGAAAGTTACTAGTGGTCACTCCATATCTTATGAAGATACTTTGCCTGAAAATATGATGTTCATGGAGTTCTCTCTTTGCATAAGCTTATTTTTCTTAAATTTAAAAGAGTTTTTTCAGACTTCAGTAGTTTCACTGCATAATTTCTTTTGCTTTCTGGTATAATAAAATATTAAATGTTGAAAGGAAGTGAAAAGAAGGGAGTAAGGGATATTAATAAAAAAATCTTACACAATATTCAGAGTATTTTAAATCCTTTTTATATTTATTATGCTTTTTCTGAGAGTTAAACTTAGATCTTAAGAAGTGAATATCTCAATTTATTTTTCCACATTAGTGGAAATTCTTCTCTTCTTCCCAGTTCTTTTTCTGCATGGATGAACTCTAGTGACTTGGAGTGATCCAAATTCAGAGTAAATGCATTGATTAATTTTATGTTGACTTTATGCTGCTTATGTCATTATAGTCTTAACAATTCATTTGATTTCATAGATCATTTTGTCCCTCTGTCTAATTATTGATCTTTTGTATAATGTCTTCCCACTCATGGACCTTTACTTTAATGTAAATTAAATGAAATTTATTTTGAGAAAAATAAGGTAATAAATATACTGAGTTGTCAACATGGTCAACTGTGATTTAAAAATTAGGTTTGTATTTCTTATTTGACTATCATATGCTTTATTTTTAATTTTCTTCTCATCTTATTTTATCTACAATATTATTTTTCATTTATATTTGCCATTTAGTCTTTGTGGTTTTCAAAATATATAAAAAATTAGTTGTGCCATCCTCTTTTGATTAGCACCTAGAATTCTTAAGAAAACAATGCCAAATAAATTTGATCAACAAACAAAATAAAAATAAGACTATATCCTTTTTGACCAATTCTTATAAAAATGTGAAAAAAATAGACAGGCATATTTAGAGAAATCAAAGTGCCATTTCTTTGAAAACAATAATTTTAATTCTACTTGTCATATACTTACAGTATTTTATAGAAACTTCTGATTTTCCCTCTAAGTTTTGTAATTTCAAGTTTGGTTTAGTCATGTGCTATGAGATATATCTTATATTTAAAGATGATTGAGACTTGATCTTTCCCTGTAAGAAAGAGACCTGTACTCTGATTTACTTGTTAAGTTTCCATTTCCTTCTCTGATCCAACAGTTTAGTGTTTGTGTATGTGTGTGTGTGTGTGTGTGTATTGATGACAAAAGATATGCCAGTAGAATTAAGACATCTGCAATACTCTTTTAACACAGTGCGTTGGAAAATCTGGGGCTTCCCAGGAGGCTCAGTGGTAAAGAATCTTCCAGCCAATGCAGAAGACTAGGGCTTAATCCCTGGGTCAGGAAGATCCCCTGGAGAAGGAAATGGCAACCCACTCCAGAACTGCCTGGGAAACCAACTCCCGGAGTATACTCAAACTCCTGTCCTTTGAGTTGGTGATGCCACCCATCCTCTGCCATTCCGATCTCAACTCACCTTTAATCTTTCCCAGTACCAGGGTCTTTTCAAATTAGTCAGCTCTTCGCATCAGGTGGCCAAAGTATTGGAGTTTCAGCTTCAACATCAGTCCTTCCAAAGAACACCCAGGACTGATCTCCTTTAGGATGGACTTGTTAGATTCCCTTGCAGTCCAAGGGACTCTCAAGAGTCTTCTCCAACACCACAGTTCAAAAGCATCAATTCTTTGGTGCTTAGCTTTCTTCACCGTCCAACTCTCTCATCCATATATGACCACTGGAAAAACCATAGCCTTGACTAGATGGACCTTGGATGGCAAAGTAATGTCTCTGCTTTTTAATATGCTATCTAGGTTGGTCATAACTTTACTTCCAAGGAGTAAGCGTCTTTTAATTTCATGGCTGCAATCATCATCTGCAGTGATTTTGGAGACCCCAAAAAATAAAGTCTGACAGTTTCCCCATCTATTTCCCATGAAGTGATGGGACTGGATGCCATGATCTTCGTTTTCTGAATGTTGAGCTTTAAGCCAACTTTTCCACTCTCCTCTTTCACTTTCTTCAAGAGGCTCTTTAGTTCTTCTTTGCTTTCTGCCATAAGGGTGGTGTCATCTCATACCTGAGGTTATTGATATTTCTCCCAGCAATCTTTATTCCAGGTTGTGCTTCATCCCCTCCAGTGTTTCTCATGATGTACTCTGTATATAAGTCAAATAATCAGGGTGACAATATAGCCTAGATATACTCCTTTCCCTATTTAGAACCAGTCATTGTTCCATGTCCATTTCTACCTGTTGCTTCCTGACCTGCATACAGATTTCTCAAGAGGCAGGTCAGGTGGTCTGGCATTCCCATCTCTTTAAGAATTTCCCACAGTTTGTGGTGAGCCACAGAGTCAAAAACTTTAGCATAGTCAATAAAGCAGAAATAGATATTTTTTCTAGAACTTTCATGCTTTTTCAATAATCCAATGGATGTTTTGATAATCCAACAGATGGGATATCTCAGTGCTACTAGATTAACATGGAAAAAATTAAAAAACTCCTCACAAAGTGTGTCCTGTTGTTCCATCTCAAATTATTTTATTTGTGACTCATTTATTGTAGCCAAGTAAAGGTAAGTTGATCCATTTAGGAAACTGGAGAAGGGAATGGCTATCTTCTGGGGTCCAGCCCCGGTGGATCCAGGGTGATTTGAAGCATGGACGGCATCGGCGTTTTAGAAAGAAGTATTTATTTATTAACAGAAGATTAGATTAGGAAGAAATAATGTAGTAGGAAAATTAAGTGGAGAAAAGAGGCTGAATAACTTGGTTT
>SJYA01010614.1:0-13485 GCA_006410615.1 Neotragus moschatus
GGGGTCACAAGTAGTCAGACATGACTGAGCAACTGAACTGAACTGAACTGAGCAGGGTTCCTCTCAAGTTGCAATGGGGCCTCCTCTCGAGTTGCAATGGTGTGACTCGTCTCTAACAGGGATGTTCAAGGGTGCTGTTGCAATGTGCAGATGGCTACTCACTAGTTTGGCATGGGATTTTTCCTCTAATTTCGGTTGGATTCAATTCTGTAGCTGTGGTGGTTTTGATCCTCTTTAGTTGCTGTGTGGAAGCACCTCTCTAGTTGCAGTTGGAGACTCCTCTCTACCTATGGCATGGGTGTTTCTTTCTATTTGTGGTGTTCTGTGAGCTCTTCTGTAGGTGTGATGGGGGATTATCTCTAGCAGTTGTGTGGCTTCTCCTATCTATTTGTGGTGGGTTTATGGGCTAACCTCTAGTTGTGCTATGTGTGCTCCTTTCTGATCATGGTGAGGGGGTCATTTGCTGCAATACTTGTGGGAAGTCCCCTCTTATTGTAATGTGCAGGGGCCTCCTTTCTGGTTGTGGTGGCAGGGCTCATCTATATTTGCTGAAGAGTGACTCCTCTCTTTTTATGATGTCTGTGGGCATCCTCTCACGTTGTGGCCAGTGGCTTCTTTTGAGTAACTTGGAGTTCTTTTCTTGAGTTGTGGCAGTGTATTCAGGGCTCCTCTCCAGTTGCAGCAGTGCTTCCTCTTATGTTGTGATGGGGAGCTCTGCAGGTAGCTCTGCTCTTCTTTTGACACTAGGTGTTTCTCAAAAGTTTTAGTGTTTTTATTCATCTCTACTTATGAGGACCTCCTCTTGGGTTACTTCAGGGGATTATCTCTATCTGTGATGCTCTGATGGACTTTTCTATACTTGTGGAAGGAGAAACCTCTCCAGGTTTGGTGGAGGGCTCCTCTGTCATTGTGGCCAGTGTCATGTATCATGTTTCAGGGAAGGACTCAGCATTACCTCTCTGGTTGAGTTGGGCACTGCTGTTTCTCAGTCATTGCAGTATGCAGGAGACTCTTTACATAAGCGGTGTGTAGGCTTCTCTCATTGTGGCTTGTGTTAAACACACTAACTATGGCCAGGAGTTCTAGTTTTACTGTACTAGGGGTTTCTCTCTAGATGTGGGGTGCTGCTCCTTTGAGTTGTTGCAGTCGTTAATCTACTTCCTGTGGGCAAGGTGCTACTCTCTAGCTGAGGTGGGATATCCAATTTGGTTTTATCCAGAAGGCTCCTTTCTAGTTGCAGTGGGGGTCAACTCTCTAGTTGTGGTTCTTGGTTAAGTCTCTAGTTGTGGTGGGAATCTCTTCTCTGGTAGCACTGGGCAGGGCTTTTCCTAAATAGTTGCAATGTGAGGTGGATCTCTTCTCCAGATGTGATGTGTGGGAGCTTCTCTAGTTGTGGTGAGCTGCACTTCTCTAATTGTGCTGTGGGTGCCCCTCTCTTGGAATGATATGTGCCTGGACTCCTCTCTTGTGGTGGTGTGATGCTGCTATCTAGTTGTGCTGAGATCTTAGCTCAATTTGCTGTGAGAGCTCCTCTTGAGTTGAGGCAGGGGATGCAGAGCTCCTCTCGAGTTCTGGTTGTGTCTCCTCTCAAGTTGCAGCAGGGGGCTCTGGGTCCTTTTGAGTTGTGGTGATAAGCTCAGGATTCCACTCAAGTTGCACCAGTGGAATCGGGGCTCCTTATGAGTTGGAGTGGATGTTCTTTGTTCCCCCTGGTTACAATGCACAGCTCAGATTTCCTCTCTAGTTGCCATAGAAGGCTCCTTTGAGTTGAGGCAGGGGACTCAGAGTGCCTCTCCAGTTGTGACAATAACACTGAGGTCCTCTCCAGTTGCAGCAACTCAGGGTTCCACTTGAGCCATGGGAGCATCTCAGGGTTCCTCTCGTGTTGAGCAGTATGCAGGATCCCTTTCTAGTTGTGGTGTGGCTTCCTCTCAAGTTACAGTGGGGCCTCCTCTAGAATTGCCTTGGGTGCCTCACCTCAAGCAGGGATGTGCAGGGTGGCTCCTGTCTTTTGGTAATATGCAGGTGGCTAGTCACTAGTTTGGCATTTGTCTTTTCTCTAGTTGTTTTCAGAGTAAACTCTGTAGCTGTGGTGGGTTCAAGTCTCTCTAGTAGTGATATGAATGCTCCTCTTTAATTGTGTCATGAGGTTCATCTCTATTAACAGCAGAGGGGTTCCTCTCTATGTGTGAGGCCTAGTGGGCTCTTCTCGAGTTATGGTGGAGGACTCCTCTAAAACTGTGGGACTGTGTCCTCTCTAGTTAGGGTGTAGGAATTTCCACGGGGAAGTCCTCTGTAATTTTGATGCTAGGAGTTCCTTACTAATATTAATGGGGCTGCTTCTCTCTAGTTACCAGGGATTCCACTGAGCTTACTTCAGGGAGCTCATCTGTATGTGTGGCAGAGGGGCTTCCCTCTAGGTGTGATATTCTGGGTGTCCACCCTGATAGCACCAGGGGAATCTACTTCACTAATGGCCGAGGGGTTCCTCTGTCATTTTGCCAGGGTCTCCTGCCTTGTTCCAACACAGGGCTCCAATAGAATTGCAGCAGGGAACTCAGGATTGCATTTGAGTTGCAGCAGGTTACTCAGACTTCCTTTAGATTTGTGCTGAGGCCTCCTCTCTAGCTGCAGTGGGAGAGACCCTCTCTAGTATTGGTGTGCAGGTTGGATCCTGTCTAGTGGGAATATGCGGGATGCTACTCTCTAGTTGTGGCGTGGTGCTCCACTCTAGTTGCAGTGGGCTTCCCCTTTTCTTTTGTGGTGGGTCAGCTCCTCTCTAGTTTTTGTTTTCAGACTCCTCTCTAGTTGTGGCAGGTGGAGGGCAGCTCCTCTTTAGTTGCAGTAGTTCGAGTAGTTCGGTTTCTCTCTAGTTGCAGTAGTGTGCTCTTCTCAAATTGTGATGTGGCGGGTTCCTTTCCACTGTGAAGGGAAGGGGCACTTTTCCTAGTTCTGATGTTCAGGAGTCTACTCTCAAGTTGTGACAGTGGGAATCCTCTTTCGTTGTACCATGATGGTCTCCTCTCTACTTGTGGCAAGGATCTTCTGTCTAATTGGGATGTGTGAGTATCCTCCTCTCTAATGAATGGTGTTCAAGGGGGCTTATATCTAACTGAAGAAGGTGTACCCTCTCTAGTTGTGGTGTTGGCCTCCTCTTTTGTTATGATCTTTATGGGAGTTCCACTCTAGTTTTGATGTGCATAGGCACTTTTCTCTGTGATGCATGTGGCAGGCTCTTATCTACCTGTGACAGGGCTGTCCACTCCAGTTGTGTCAGTGGTTCTAGATTCTAGATGCCATGTACTGGGGGGCGGATGGGGGGCGGGGACTTCTCTAGTTTCAACAGTGTGCTCCTCAATAGTTGCACCTGAGGATCACCTATCTAGTTGTGGCATGTTTCAACTCTCTACTTTGGCGGTTGGGCTTCTCTCTACTTGTGATGTGCCATGGTGCTCCTCCTTAGATGTGCTGTCCCTGGGGGAGTCCTCTCTTTTTGCAGAGTTGTAACTCGTGTCCAGTTGCTTTATGCTGTATGTCTCTTCTATATGTGCAGTTTGCTGGCTCATCTCTATTTGTGATTAGATGAGCTACTCTCTAGTAGTGATGTGGAGCCTCCTCTCAAGATGTGTTGTGTAAAATGGCTGCTTTCTAGTTTCAGGGTTTGGGTCCACCTTTCCACTTGTGGTGTCCAGGTGGGCTTCTCTCTTGTTGCAATATGTGCACTCCTTTCTAGTTGTAGAGAGGGACTCCACTGGAGTTGCATCATGGGCCTTGGTGTTCCTCTAGAGGAACTAGAGGTGGAGCTCCACTCTAGTGGTAGTAGGGTGGCCCTCTGTAGTAGCATTGTGAAGTGTGGTTTCTGTTTAGTTGAAATGTGTAGGTGGCTACACTAACTGCAGAATGGGGATCCTCTCTACTGCAGAATGGGGATCCTCTCTAGTTGGTATCAAATGTCAACTC
Organism: Neotragus moschatus; assembly: GCA_006410615.1. Taxonomy (NCBI): domain Eukaryota; kingdom Metazoa; phylum Chordata; class Mammalia; order Artiodactyla; family Bovidae; genus Neotragus; species Neotragus moschatus. The sequence goes on from SJYA01010614.1 coordinate 3,961, forward strand.
AGTTATGTCAGGTGGGCTCCTCTCTAGTTGTGGTGTGCAGATTTCTCTCTAGTTGTGGAGGGTTGAACTTTTCTAGCTGTGGCAGTGAGTGCTAAGTTCGTTGCAGGTTGCATGGGGTTCTCAACTTGTGGCTGTGGCTCCTCTCTAGCTGTAGCAAGAGGCATCTCTCAAGCTGTTGAAGGGGCACCTCTTGAGATTTTGTGCAGGGCTAATCTGTAATTATTGAAGAAGGAAATGGCAATCTACTCCAATGTTCTTGCCTGGAGAATCCCAGGGAAGGTGGAGCTTGATGGGCTGCTGTCTATGGGGTTGCAGAGAGTTGGACACGACTGAAGCGACTTAGCAGCAGTAGCAGCAGCAGCATCTGTAATTATGCTGGGAGACTCCTCTCTAGCTGTGGTGTGGGGCCGCCCTTCTAGTTGTGGTGGGCTGGTGATCTCCTCTTAAGTTTCAGTGGGTGGCTCTCTGATGTTGAGGTTTTCCTCAATAGTTGTGGTGTGTATGTGGCTCTTCTCCACATGAGGAATGCAGGCACTCCTGAAGTTGTGGCAGAAGACTTGTGTATTGTTGTGCTGGCTGGCTCCTCTCAAAGTGAATTTCCACGGGCTCCTGTTTAGTTGTGGGGGGCTTCTTTCTAGTTGTGATGTTGGAGCTCCTCTCTAGTGGTGGCAGAGTGCAACTTTCTTATTGTGGCAATGGACTCCAAGCTAGTTGCGATATTCACAGGGCTCTCAACTTGTGGTGGGGCCTCTTTGTGCTTGCAGTGGTGGATTCCTCTCTATTTGTCTCAGGAGGCACAGATCAATTTTCTGTGGGGGCTTGGGCTCCTCAAAAAGGATGCAGTGAATCCTGTTGAGATGAAGCAGGTGACTCCTCTCAAGTTTCAGTGGTGGACTCCTCTCTAATTGTGCATGTGGATTCCTCTCTACCTGTGGCATGGGGGTTTCTTTCTAGTTGTGGTATTCTGGTGAGCTCTTCTAAAGTGTCAGTGAGGGCTCCACGCTAGGTGTGTTTGGAATTTTCTCCAGCTGTGATGTGCCAGCTCCTTTGTGGTTGTGGTGTGCTGGTGTGTTACTCTCTAGTTCTGGTGTGTGGGCTCCTTTCTAGTTATCGTGTGTGTCTCTTTAGTTGCAATATCTGCAGGTAGTCCTCTCTCATTGTAATGTGCAAGGACCTTTTTCTTGCTGTGGTTGAGGGGCTCATCTATACCTGCCACAGAGTGCCTCTTCTCTAGGTACAGTATCTAAGCACATCCTCTCATATTGTAGTCTGTGACTTCTCTCAAGTATCAGTGGCGTCCACCTCTTGAGTTGTGACAGTGGACTTGTGGCTCCTCATGAGTTTCAGTGGTCACTGCTCTTATATTCTGATGAGTGGCTGTGCAGGGTGGTCCTCTCTTCTTTTGGCACGAGGTTTTCCTCAAAAATTTTGTGTGTTTGCTCCTCTTTAGTTGTGAAGGCCCCCTCTCAAGTCACTTTGAGGAGTTCATCTCTATCTTCGGCAGAGGCGTTCCTATCTCTCTGTGATGTCTTGGTGGACTTCTCTCTACTTGCAATGAGGGAAACTTCCCCGGTTTTGGACGGGGTATCCTCTGCCATTGGGGCCAGTGGGTTCTTTGATGTTTCAGCAAAGGATTAGGTGGTTTCACTCTAGTTGGCTTGCACAGTGGTGTTTCTCAATCATTGTCATACGTGTGGGACTCTTCTTCAGATGTGGTATGCAGGCTCCTTTCTGCATGTGGTGAGCTTCACTTGTCTAATTGTTCCACGAGAGCTCCTCTCTGGATATGATGTCCAGAGGGCTCATCTCTCATTGAGGATGGTGGCTTTCTCGAGCTGCATTATAAAGCACCTCGAGAGTTTCTGCAGGTACTCAGGTCTCCCTTTGAGTTGCAGGTGTGCCTCCTCTCACGTCTAGTCATGTTGGGGACTCCACGGTGGGGGGAGTCTTCTCTACTTTTAGCACTAGAGCTTCCTCACTAACTTTGGTGGGGTTGACCCTCTCTATTGTGGCAGGTGATCAAGTCTCTAGGGTTGTGGGGGCCCCTGGCTAGTTGCATTGAGTGGGGTTTTCTACAACCCAATGAGGTTGTGTGGGGCTCTTTGATGGGATGTGTGGGCTTCTTCACCTGAGGAATGCCGTCTCCTCTGGAGTCATGGCAGGAGGCTTGTGTATTTTTTGTGCCAGCAGGCTCTTCTCAAAGTCAAGTTCAAGTGGCTGCTGTCTAGTTTTGTGGGTCTTCTCTATAGTTTTGATATGAAACCTCTGCTGTAGTTGTGGCAGGGTTGAAGTTTCTTGTTGTGGCAGGGCACTCCAAGCTAGTTGCAGTGTTCATCGGCCTCTCATGTTGTGGTTGTTGCATCTCTGTACTTGCAGTGATTGACTCCTCTCTAATAGTCTCAACAGGCACATAACAATTTGTTGTGGGGCCTCGGGGCTCCTCTAAAATTAGGCAGCATGTCCTGTCGAGATGAAACAGGTGGCTCCTCTCAAGTTTCAGAGGAGGGCTCTTCTCTAGTTGTGTTTGGCAACTCCTCTTTACATGTTCCTTGGGGGTTTCTTTATAATGGTGGTGTGCTGGTGAGCTCCTCTTGAGTATCAGTGAGGTCTCCTCTTTAGTTGTGGTGGGGGAGCCACCACACTCCTCTAACTTCAGTATGGCTGCTCCTTTCTAGTTCTGGTTTGCTGGTGGGTGCTCTATAGTTGTGGTGTGCTGGCTCCTTTCTAGTTATGGTGAGGGGCTCTTAGTTGAATTATCTTCAGTGAGTCCTCTCTCATTGCAATGTTCAGGGGCCTCCTTTCTTTTTTGGTGGGGGGTTTCATCTCTATTTGCTGCAGAGTGACTGCTTCTAGGTATGCTGTCTGGAGTATCATCATCCACTGTGACCGATGGCTTCTCTCAAGTCCTCCTTGTGAGTTGTAGCAGTGGACTTGGGGCTCCTCGATTTGCATTGGAGCCTCCTCTTAGGTTGTGATGAGGGGCTCTGCAGAGGGGTTCTCTCTTCTTTGGGAATTACGTGTTCCTCAAAATCATAGCATGATTGCTCCTCTCTACTTGTGAGGGCCTACTCTTGAGTTACTTCAGTGGGCTCATGTTTATTTGCAGCAGAGGCACTCCTCTCTATGTGCGATGTCATGGTGGATTCCTCTCAACTTGTGGCTGAGGAAACCTCTCCAGTTTTGGTGGGTAGCTCCTCTGTCATTGTGGCTCGTGGCTCCACTCATGTTGCAGCACAGGACCTGGTGGTTCGTCTATAGTTGCATTGGGCATTGTTGCCCCTCAGTTATTGCAGGATGCGGGGCCTCTTGTCCAGATGAGGTATGTAGGCTCCTCTCTAATTGTGGCACCTGGTCAACACACTAGTTGTGGCCAGGGGCTCTCTCTAGTTGCACTGTACTAGCGGTTTCTAACTATTGGTGATGTGGTGGCTCCTTTGAGTTGTTACACTTGCTAATCTCTTTGCTATTGGCAAGGGGCTTCTGTCTAGTTGTGGTGTGGTTTCCAATATAGTTTTATCCAGAAGATTTCTCTCGTGGCAGTTGGGTAACTCTATTTGAAGTGGGTGGTCAAGATTCTATTTGTGGTGGAGGTCTCCTCTCTAATTGCATTGGACAGAGGTTTTCTGCAGTCATTGCAATGTGTGGTGGGGCTCTTCTCTAGATGTGGTGTGTGGGCTCCTCTCTAATTGTGGCGAGCTGCACGTCTCTAATTGAGGGTGATCCTCTCTTGTACTGATGTGTGCCTGGGTTCCTCTCTTGTAGTGGTGTGGTGCTCCTCTCTAGTTGTGCTGAAGTCTTATCTGGATTTGCCATGATAGCTCCTCTTGAGTTGAGGTAGGAGACTCAAACCTCCTCTCGAGTTCTTTTGGTGCCACCTCTCCATTTGCAGCAATGGGCTCAGGGCTTCTTGATTTGCAGCGGGTACTTGGTGTTCCTCTCCACTACAGCCAATTCATAGTTCCACTTGAGTTGCTGTGGAAAGCTCCACTTGAGTTGAGGCAGGGGACCCAAGGCTCCTGTCGAGTTTCATTATGTCTCCTCTCAAATTGTGGTGGATTGTCTCTGTGGGTGTGGAGTCCTCTCTAATTTTATCACTGGGTTCTCCTCACTGGTTTTTCTCTGGATTCCTCCTCTGTGATCATGAGAGATCCTCTCGAGTTATTTCACTGCGCTCATCTCTATTTGTGGCACAGTGGCTCCTTTTTAGGTGCGATGTCCTGGGGCCTCCTCTCTAGCTGTGCTGAGGAGATCCTCGCCAGCTCTGCCAGGGGAGTGTCACTGATTTTGTGCCGGGGATTCCCCTCATGATGAAGAATATAGCTCCTCTTGAATTAGGGTGGATTCTCATATTTCTCTTGAGTTTCGTTGTGGACATTGGGAATCATCTCTAGGTGCTTCAGGGAGCTTGGGACTCTTCTCCATTTGTGATCTGGAACTCAAGGTTCCTTGTGGATTGCAACAGGGGAGTCAGGTCTCCTCTTGAGTTGAGGCGAGGAACTTGGGTTTCCTCTTGAGTTGCAGCAGGGGAGTCAGGCCTCCTCTCAAGTTGTGTGTGGAAACTCAGGGTTCCCTCTAGTTGCAAAAGGAGACTTGGGTTTCCAATCGAGTTGCAGCTGGTAACACTGGGTAGTTCTCAGGTTGCAGCATGAATCTTAGGGTCCCTTTTGAGTTACAGCAGGAGGCACTCAGAGCTCCTCTTGGGTTGTGGCAAGACCTCAGAATTTCTCTTTATTTGCAGTTCAGGACTCAGGTTTCCACTTGAGCTGTGGCAGGGGACTCAGTTTTCTTCTCAAGTTGGGGGGCTACACATGGTTCCTCTCATGTTGTGCTGGGGCCTCCTCTCGTGATGTCTTGGGGTGATTGGTCTCTAGTAGGGATGTGCAGGTTGGCTTCTCTCTTGTTACAATGTGCAGGTGACTACTCATAGTTTTGGCATGGGACTTCTCTCTAGATATGGTCGGGGTCAACTCTGTAGTTGTGGTAGGTTTGATTCTCTCTAGTTGTGGTCTGCAAGCTCCTGTCTAGTTGTGTTGTGAGGGTGGTCTATATTAGCAGCAGAAGAGTTCCTCTGTATGTGTGATGTCCAGCAGGCTCCTATAGAGTTGTAGCAGAAGGCTCCTCTCGAGTTGTGAGACTGTGTCCTCTTTGGTTGGTGTGTGGGTAGTTCGATGGGAAAGGTCCTTTCTACTTTGAGTGCTAGAGCTTCCTAATATTAGTGGGTTTTCTTCTCTCTAGTTGTGAGTGATTCCATTTGATTTAATTCAGGGAGCTTTTTCTATTTGTAGTAAAGGGGCTTCTCTCTAGGTGTGACATCCTGTGGGATTCCACTCTATATGTCTGCCTGGGGAATCCACTACAGTTTTGCCACATGAGCTCTTCTATCACTTGGCCAGATAATCCTTTCTTGGTACAGCATAGTGTTCTTGTCAGATTGCAGTGGGGAACTTGGCATTTCTCTTGAGTTTCAGCAGGGGACTCGGGGTTCCTTGAAGTTGTGGTGGAGCCTCCTCTTCGATTGCACTGGGGCACATACTCTAGAAGTGATGTGCAGCCTGGCTCCTGTCTTGTTGCAATTTGTGGGACTCTACTCTCTAGTTGCGGCATGGGGCTCCACTCCAGTTGCAGTGTGGATCCACTCTTTATTTGTGGTGGGTCAGCTCCTCTCTAGTTGTCATTTGCAGACTCCTCTCTAGCTTTGTCAGGGGGTCTCCTCCTCTCTAGTTGTGTCAGGGGGAGTCCTTCTTAGTTGTATAGTTGGGCCCCTCTCTAGTTGTGGTAAAGAGCTCTTCTCAAATTTTCATGCGTGTGGCTCCTCTTTGGTTGTGATGTGAAGGAAATTTTTCTAGTTCCAATGTGCAAGAGACTACTCTCTAGTTGTGATAGTGGGTGTTTTCTTTAGTTGTGGCATGGTGGGCTCCTTTCTATTTGTGGCAAGGGACTTCTGTCTAATTGTGATGTGTGGATATGCTCCTCTCTAATGACGAAGTTCAGGGGGGCTTATCTCTAGTTATGGCAGGAGTCTCCTTTTTAGTTGCAATATTGGCCTCCTCTTTGATTTTGATCCCTGTGGGAGTTACACTCTAGTTTTGATGTGCTTGTGCACTTTTCTAATTGTGATGTGCTGGGTGCACTCCCATCTATCTGTGCAAGGGTTATTCACTCTAGTTGTGACAGTGGTGTTCCACTCTAGTTGCAATTTAAGGCGGGGGTGGCACCTCTGTAGTTGCAGCAAAATGCTCCTTATGCCTGAATGCCAGCTATCTAGTTGTGGCATGTATTCAACTCTCTAATTTTGGCAGTTGGGCTTCACTCTAGTGGTTAAGTCCTGCAGTGCTCTTCCCTAGTTGTACTCTTCCAGGCGGTGCCCTCTCTAGTTTTGGAATGGGAACTCCTGTCTTGTTGCATGGTGCTGTGTTGCTCCTCTCTAGGTACAGTTTGCTGGCTCATCTCTATTTGTGGTTTGAGTGGCTTCTCTCTGGTACTGAAATAGATCCTCCTCTCTAGATGTGGTGTGCAAAACTGCTTCTCTCTAGGGGCGGAGTGTGGGGCCTCCTTTCTACATGCAGTGTCCGGTTTGGCTCCTGCTTTTTGCAGTGTGTGGGCTCCTCCTACGTTGTGCTTTGGGACTCCAATTGAGTTGCGTTAGGGGACTTGTTGTTCCTCTCAAGTTGAGGTAGGGCCTCAACTCGATTATGTTTTTGTTTTTAATTTTGGGAGGGGTGGCTCCTCTCTAGTAGCATTGTGCAGGGTTGCTTCTATTTAGTTTCAATGTGTGAGTGGTTAAACTACCTGTGGCATGGGGCTCCTCTCTAGTTGGTGTGGGGGGGTCAACACTTAGTTGTCTTGTGTGTGCTCCTCTCTGGCTGTGGTGTGCAGGCTCCTCTAGAGTTGTGTTAAGGGAGGTCTTCTAGTTGTAGTGTTTGGGGGGCACCTCTAGAGTTGTGGTTGAGTGTTCCTCTCGAATTGTCATGGAGGTTTGCTCTTTGCGAGTGATGTGCAAAGGCACTCTTTCCAGGTACGATATCTGCGAGCCTTCTCTCTAATTTTGGCATGCTCCCTCCTCTTTAGTTGTGGCGTCTATGCCTCCTCTCTTGTTTTGGCAGGAGACTTCGGTCTAATTGCACTGTGCTGGAATGCTCCTCTCAAGTGTCGATGTTCAGGGAGTTGCTCTCTATTTGTGGCTTGTGGTCTACTTGCTCGTTTTGACTAGTTTGTTCCTCTGTGACATTTGTTGGGGCATCTACTTGACTTGCAGGAGTGGTTCGTCTCTTTTTGCTGTGGAAGTAACCCTCTATAGGTGCAATGTCAGAGGTCTCCTCTCAAACTGTGGTACGGATTATACTCTCCAGTTTTGGTGGGTGGGCTCCTCTCTCATTGTGGCCATTGGCTTTTCTCTCGTTGTGGCATAGGCCTCCTCTCAAATTCAAGAGGGGTTTTGGGGCTCCTCTCTTGTTGAAGGGTGCCTCATCTGGGGGCTCTCTGTGGGAAGTTTGTTCTCTCTACTTGTTGTTTGGGGGCTCCTAACTGTTTTTCATGGGGATGCTCCACTCTAGCTGTGACGAGCTTCTCTTGAGTTACTTCAGTGGTTTCATCACTGTTTGCAGAACAAGGGCTCCTCTCTAGGTGCAATGTGTCCTCTCTAGTTTTGGCAGGGGAACTTTCTCCAGTTTTGGGTGGGGGTCCTAGTTTCATCGCTGGGGGCTTCTTCCTTGTGATGGCAAAGGACTCCAGTCTAGTTGTGGTGGAAGACTTGTTGTTCCTCTCGAGTTGTGACAGGTGACTTGGGGTCCCTTTAGAGTTATGGAGGGGCATCTTCTTGAGTTGCGTGGGGCAGCTCCTCTCTAGTAGCAATTAGTAGGCTGGCTCCTGTCTAGTTGTGATGTGTGATATGCTGCTGTATAGTTATGGCATAGGGTTTCACTCTAGTTGCAGTGGGGGTCAAATGACAGTTTTGTTTCTGCTCCCCTCTAGTTGATGTTTGCAGGTTTGTCCACAGTTGTGGCAGGGTGGTGCGCTCCTCTTTAGCTGTGGTATAAGGATTCCTCTCTAGATATGGTAACATATTCCTCTTGGCCTGTGGTGAGAGTGCTTCTTCTCTGCTTGTGACGTGAAAGGGCACTTTTTCCAGGTGTGAGTTGAAAGAATATACTCTCTAATTGTAACGAGGGACATCCTCTTTTCTTGTGGCGTGTTGACCTCTTCTTTACTCATAGCAGGGGGTTTATGTTTAGCTGTGATGTGTTGCTGTGCTTCTCTCTAGTGTCAATAATTAGCAGGGCTAATGTCTAGTTCCCATAGGGTTCTTTCCTCTACTTGTGGTGTGGGGCTCCTCTCTTATTACGATCTGAGTGAAAGGTCCTCTCTAGTTGTGGGGGCCTTTTCTCTAGTTGTGTTGTGCACACTCCTCTCTAGTTGTGGAGAGGTGCTGCTTTCTAGTTGTGACAGAGCCGTGAGCTAGCTTCGGGGTGCACTAGGCTCTCAACTTGTGTTTGGGGCTCCTCTCCAATTATTGCATTAGTTACCTCCTCGAGTTGCTGCAGGAGGCACCTCTCGAGTTTTGGTGGGGGGCTTATCTGAAATTGAAGATGAAAATGGCAACCAACTCCAGTATCCATGCCTAGATAATCCCATGGATGGAGGAGCCTGGTAGGCTAAAATCCATAGGGTTGCAAAAAGTCAGACACTACTGAGCAAATTCACTTTCACTTTTCATCATAGGCTCCCAGTGGCTAAGATGATAAAGAATCTGCCTGGGATGCAAGAGACTTGGGTTTTATCCCTGGGTCAGGAAGATCCTCGGGAGAAGGGCATGACAACCCACTCTGGCATTCTTGCCTGTAGAATCCCATGGACAGAAAAGCCTGGCTAGCTACACAGTCCACGGGGTCACAAAGATTCGGAGATGACTGAGGAGCTAATACACAGTCATCTGTAATTGTGGTGAGGGACTCCTTTCTAGCTGTGATATGGTGCCTCCTTTCTAGTTGTGTTTTGCTGGTGAGCTCCACTTGAGTTTCAGTGGGCAGCTCCTCTCTAGGTGTGATGGTGGACTCATCTATAACTTTAATATGGGGGCCTCTTTCTAGCTGTACTGCACAAGGTCCTCTCTGGTTATAGTGAGGTGCTCTTCTTTAATTGTGATGTGTGTGGGGATTCCTCTTTCATTGCAATGTTGTGATGTGAGACTTGTCTCACATCTCCTCCCTAGTTGTGATATGAGACTTGTCTCTTTTTGAAGTGAATGGGCTCCTCTCTAGATGTGATGTCCAGAGGGCTCCTCTCCAGTTGTGGACGGGGGCTTCTCTTGAGCTGGGTCGAAAGTCTCCTCTAGAATTTTTGCAGGGTACTCGGAACTCCTCTTGAGATGTGGTTGTGTCTCCTCTAGCGTTTGTCATGTGGAGCTACACAGCAAGGGGTCTTCTCTATTTTTGCGCTAAGGGTTCCTTACTCATTTTGGTGGGGTTGACTCCCTCTAGTGGTGGCGGGTGGTCAACTCTCTAGTTGTGGTGAGGGAGCTTCTCTCCA
>SJYA01010615.1:0-10644 GCA_006410615.1 Neotragus moschatus
GAGACATCAATAAAGGTCTCTCCAAAGAAGACACACAGATGGCGAACAAACACCAGCAAAGAGCCTCAACATCACTGACCATCGCTGCTGCTGTTCAGTCGCTAAGTCGTGTCCGACTCTTTGAGACGCCAGGCACTGCACCTGTCCTCCACCGTCTCCTGGAGTTTCTTCAGACTCGTGTCCATTGAATCAGTGATGCCATTGACCATCTCATCCTCTGTCGTCCCCTTCTCCTCCTGCCTCAGTCTTTCCCCTAATCAGGTCTTCTCCAATGAACTGGCTCTTCACATCAGGTGGCCCAAGTATTGGAGCTTCTGCTTTAGCACCAGTCCTTCACTGAATATTCAGGATTGATTTCCTTTAGGATTGACTGGTTTGATCTCCTTGCAGTCCAAGGGACTCTCAAGAGTCTTCTTCAGCACCACAATTTGAAAGAATTAATTCTTCAGCGCTCAGCCTTCTTTATGGTCCAGCTGTCACATCCGTACACAACTACTGGAAAAACCATAGGTTTAATTATATGAAACTTTGTTTGCAAAGCGATCTTTTAAATCCACGGCTACAGTCACCGTCCACAGTGATTTTGGAGCCCAAGAAAATCTGTCACTGCTTTCACTTGTCCGCATCTATTTGCCATGAAGTGACGGCACCGGGTGCCATGATCTCAGTTTTTTGAATGTTGAGTTTTAAGCCAGCTTTCTCACTCTCCTCTCTCACCTTCATCAAGAGGCTCTTTAGTTTCTCTTCACTTTCTGCCATTAGGATGGTATCTGCACATCTGAGGTTGTTGATATTTCTCCCGAGAATCTTGATTCCGGCTTGTGCTTCATCCAGCCTGACATTTCGCATGATATACTCTGCATATAAGTTAAATAAGCAGGGTGACAATATACAGTCTTGACATACTCCTTTCCGGATCTGGAACCAGTCCATCGTTCCATGTCTGGTTCTAATTGTTGCTTCTTGACCTGCATATAGATTTTACAGGAGGCAGGTAAGGTGGTCTGGTATCCCCATATCCTTAAGAATTTTACAACTTGCTGTGATCCACACAGTCAAAGGCTTTCACATAGTCAATGAAGCAGATGTTTTTCTGGAATTCTCTTATTTTTCTATGACCCAACGGATGTTGGCAATTTGACTCTGGTTCCTCTGCCTTTTCTAAATCCAACTTGTACACCTATAAGTCCTTGTTTCACTGTTGAAACCTAGCTTGAAGAATTTTGAGCGTTACCCTGCTAGAGTGTGAAATGAGCACAATTGTGCAGTAGTTTGAACATTCTTTGGTATTGCCCTTCTTTGGGATTGGAATGAAAACTGACCTTTTCTGGTCTTGTGGCCACTGCTGCGTTTTCCGTATTTTCTGGCATATTGAGTAAAGCACTCTAACAGCATCATGTTTTAGGATTTGGAATAGTTCAGCTGGAATTCCATGACCTCCACTAGCTTTGTTCATAGTCGTGCTTCCAAAGGCCAACTTGACTTCACACTCTGGGATGTCTGACTCTAGGTGAGTGACCACACCATCGTGGCTATCTGGGTCATTAAGACCTTTCTTGGATAGTTCTTTTGTGTATTCTTGCCACCTCTTCTTAATATCTTCTGCTTCTGTTAGGTCTTTGCCGCTTCTGTTCTTTACTGTGCCCATCTTTGCATGAAAGTCTTCCTTGGTGTCTCCAGTTTCCTTGACGAGATCTTTAGTCTTTCCCATCCTACTGCTTCCCTCTATTTCTTTACACTGTTCACTTATGAAGGCTTCCTTCTCTCTCCTTGCTATTTTTTGAAACTCTGCATTCATATGGGTGTGTCTTTCCCTTTCTCCTTTGCCTTTTGCTTCTCTTCTTTTCTCAGCTGTTTGTAAGATCTGCCCAGACAGCCACTTTGCGTTCTCACACTTATTTGGGGTGGGGGGCTGGTTTTGGTCACTGCCTCCTGTACGGTGTTACCAACCTCCATCCACAGTTTTTCAGACATTCTGTCTGCAGACCTAGTCACTTGAATCTACTCATCACTTCCACTGTATAATCACAAGGGATTTGATTCAGAGGATACCTGGATGATCTGGTGCTTTTCCCTTTCTTCAATTTAAGCTGGAACTTGGCAATAATGAGCTCATGATCTGCGCCACAGTCAGCTCCTGGTCTTGTTTTGCTAACTGTATAAAGCGTCTCTTTCTTTGGCTGCAAAGAATATAATCAATCTGATTTCGGTTTTGATCATCTGGTGATGTCCATGTGTAGACTTGTCTCTTGTGTTGTTGGAAGAAGGTGTTTTCTATGACCAGTTTGTTTTCTTGGTTAGCCTTTGCCCTGCTTCATTTTGTACTCCAAGGCCAAACTTGCCTGTTACTCCAGGTATCTCCTGACTCTCTACTTTTGCATTCGAACCCCTATGATGAAAAGGGCATCCTGTTTCTGGTGTTAGTTCCTGAAGGCCTTGTAAGTCTGCATAGAACCAGGTAACTTCAGCTTCCTTGGCGTTAGTGGTTGGGGCATAGACTTGGATTTCTGTGATGTTGCATGGTTTGCCTTGGAGATGAACCAAGGTCATCCTGTCGTTTTTGAGATTGCACCCACGTACTGCATTTTGGCCTCTTGGTGACTTTGAGGGCTGCTCCATTCTTCTAAGGGATTCCTGCCCACAGTAGTAGATATAATGGTCATCTAAACTAAATTTGGCCATTACCGTCCATTTTAGTTCGCTGACTCCTAAAATATCGATTTTCACTCTTGCCATCTCCTGTTCGATCATGTCTAATTTACCTTGATTCATGGACCTGACTTTCCAGGTTCCTATGCAATCTTGTTCTTTACAGCATCAGTCTTTACTTTTACCCCAAGACACATCCATGACTGGGCCTTGTTTCTGCTCTGGCCCAGGCTCTTCTTTCTTTCTGGAGCTATTTCTCCACTCTTCTCTGGTAGCATATTGGACAGCTACCACCCTGGGGGGAGCACATCTTCCAGTATCATCATATCTTTTCACCTTTTCATACTGTTCATGGGGTTCTCAAGACAAGAATACCGAAGTGGTTTGCCATTCCCTTCTCCAGTGGGCCACATTTTGTCAGCACTTTCCACCATGACCTGTGCATCTTGGGTGGTCCTGCCCATCATGGCTCACTGCTTCCTTGAGTTACACAAAGCTGTCATCCATGTGATCGTTTCGGTTAGCTTTCTGAGATTGTGGTTTTTGTGCTGGGGGTTGTGGGATTATAGTTCTTGCTTCTTCTGCCTGCCCTTTGATGGATGAGGATAAGAGGCTTGTGCGAGTTTCGTCTTTTATAGAAATGTATATTAAAACTCCAGTGAGGTTATCACCTCACCAAAAACTCACCAAGAAATCTACAAACGATAAGTGTTGGAGAGGGTGTGGAGGAAAGGGCATCACCTTGCTCCACTGGTGGGAATGTAAACTGATACAGCCACGGTAGAGAACAGCGTGGAGGTTCCTTGAAAAATTAAAAGCAGAACTACCATGTATGTGTGCTAAGTCACTTCAGTCCTGTCCAGCTCTTTGAAACCCTAGAGACAGGGGCCCTCCAGGCTCGTCTATCCATCGGAATTCCCCAGGCAAGAACACCGGAGTGGGTTGCCCTGCCCTCCTCCAGCAGATCTTCCTGACCCAGGGACTGAACCCACACCTCTTATGTCTCCTTCACTGGCAGACAGGTTGTTTACCACCAGCACCATCTGGGAAGCACCTGTGTTCCCGGATAAAGCCATAATTTCAAAAGATACATATACCTCAGTGTTTACTGCAGCACCATGTAAAACAGCCAGGACTTGGAAGCAACCTAGATGTTCACTGACAGAGGAATGCGCTAACGAAACCAGATGTAGCCATACACCATGGAATATTACTCAGCCATAAAAAGGGACAAACGTGTGCCCTTTGCAGAGACCTAGAGGATGGCACATAGAGTGAAGTAGGTCAGAGGAAAACAAACATCGCATATTAACGCGTAACTGGAACCTAGAAAGACGGTACCGATGAACCTATTTGCAAAGCAGAAATACAGACACAGACGTAGAGAGCACACATACGGACATCAACGGGGGAATGAGTGGGGGATGAGCTGGAAGGCTGATATTGACATGTATACACTACAGTGTATAAAACAGATAACTGATGTGTCCCTACTATGTAGCACAGGGAACTCTACTCAGTGCCCTGTAGTGACTAACAGTTTTCAAAGTGGCTGCACAATTTTACATCCCCAGCAGCCGAAGGAAGGAAATCCAAAAAAGAGGGGATATCCTTGGAAGAAAAGCTATGACCAACCTAGACGGCATATTAGAAAGCAGAGACATTACTTCACTGACAAAGGTCTGTCTAGTCAAATCTATAGCTTTTCCGGTAGTCATGTACGGATGTAAGAGTTGGACCATAAAGAAAGAGCACCACAGAATTGATGCTTTTAAATTGTGGTATTGGAGAAGACTCTTGAGAGTTCTTTGGACTGCAAGGAGATCACACCAGTCATCCCGAAGGAAATCAGTCCTGAATATTCATTGGAAGGACTGATGTTGAAGCTGAGGCTCCAATACTTTGGCCACCTGATGCGAAGAGCTGATTCAGTGGAAAAGACCCTGATGCTGGGAAAGATTGAAAGCAAGAGGAGACGGGGACAACAGAGGATGAGACGGTTGGATGGCATCACCAACTCAATGGCCATGAGTGTCAGCAGGCTCTGGGAGCTGGTGATTGTCAGGGAGATCTGGCATGCTGCAGTCCATGGGATCGCAGACTCGGACATGACTGAACGACTGAACTGAACTGATAGCTGATTCCCTTTGTTGTACAGCAGAAACCAACATACCATTGTAAAGCAATGATACTCCAACAGGAAAAAAAAATTTTTTTTAAGCACAGTGAGATACCAGCACACACCCATTATGAATGCCTAAAATTTAAAAGACTGGCCTTACCCAACGCAGCAGGAATGTGGAGCAGCTGGATCTTTCACATTCGGCTGCTGGGGATTTAAAATCGTGCAGCCACTTTGAAAACAGTTTGGCAGCTTCTTCACAAATTAGAGATACACCTACCATATGATCAAGCCATTCCACTCCAAGGTATTTGCCCAAGAGAAATTAAAGCAATATGTCCACACACAAACTTGGACCCAAATATTCCTAGCAGCTTTGCTTTCATAGCCAAAATGTGGAAAAACCCAAATGTCCATTAATTGGGAAATGGATAAACAAATGATAGCATATTCAAACGGTGGAATACAAATCAACAGTAAAAAGAAAGGAGCTATTGATGTACCCAACAGCGTGGATGAATCTCAGAATCATTATGCTAAGTGGAAGGCGCCAGAATTCCCCGAGCCAAAAAAAAAAAAAAAAAAGGGAAAGAAAGAGAATACGTACTGTAGGATTCTACTTATATAAAACTCCAGAAAGTGCAAGCTAATCTATAATGGTACAGAGCAGATCAGGGGTTGTGTGAGGACAGGGGTGAAGTGATGGATGGCTTACAAAGAGGCAAGAGGAAATGCTTGCAGCTGATGGAAATGTTCCCTATCTTGATTGTGGTGATGGCTTCCTGACATACACGTTGAAACTTACCAAATTGTGCGGTTTTAATGGGAGCAGATTATTGCAAGTCAGTTGTACGTCAGTGAAGCTATAAGAAAACAACAGCAACAAAATCCCTTTTAACAACTTCTTCCACTCACTCAGTTCCCCACGCAGCTCACCTGACCGCTCCAGCTCGAGGAGGGCGGGAACGTGCCGTCCTTCAACTGGGCCTGGACCGCCAACCCCTGGACAAAGTTCTGTTCGGGGGCTGGGGAGGGAGTCAGTTCAGTCTCAGAATGAACACCCCCTGGGGACTACAGACAGGGCCCTGGGGGCTGCCCGGGGGTTGGGAGCCGCCGTCCAGCCCCTGCCACCTTGCTCAGCAGTCCATCTTGCTCAGCAGTCTTCCACTTATGCAAGCTCCTTGCTCCCAGACCTAACGTCCTGGGGAAGCTAAGCTCCCGCGGAGCCCCCTGGGAATCCCAGGACCCATCCCAGGGCCTCCATAGACCTTGTTCCAAATCTTCCATCTTCTCAGCATCTTTGCAGAGAAGGGAACCCCCTTCCAGATGCAGGAACAAAAGCTGGAGCCACAGATGGCCTCTTCCAGGGTAAGGACAAGGTGGGCAGAGGTGCCCTAGGTGCTTGTTTTGGCCAAAGAGCAACGATGGGGTGGATATCCAGATGGTCTGAAAGCCAGACCTCGTGTCTTGGAGGAGGCTGCCCTGAGAAAGAGCAGGATCTGAGAAAGCAAAGCTCCCCCAGGAGAACCCCCAAATCCCTCAGGAGTGTGCTCAGCTCCGGCAGAACCTTGAAACAGGCAGACCTGACCTCCCTCCTCCCCAGCACTGCTTCCTCAGTCAACCTCACCTTCCCCTATATCTCCTCTAGCCCTGAAGCCCCCACTACCTCCCAGTCTAAGTTTGGACTTGAACCATCCAAAGTTCTCCATCTGCCTGGGCCGACCAGCTGATCCTGGTTTGCCCAGGATTGTCCCATTTTAGACCCAAAAGCCCGCTCAGCCCTGTACCAGGTGGGTCAGTCCCCCTAGGCATGTCCCAGTCTGCCCAGTCACTGGCTGCTCTGGCCAGGAGGAGCACGCTGGGCTTCTGGACCTCAGCTATGGCCCCTCGGCCCCTGCCCTGCCCCCTCGGATGGGAGGCTTTGGTGGTGTCCTCCAGAAGTCTGAGCACCTAGACATGAATGGCACCTGCCCCTTCGAAACAGGGGCAGGCTCCATTGCTTTACCTCCCTCTGCTTGGCTGGTCCCATCTGGGGACACACTAGGGGGGTTAAGGGGCCATGCTAGGACACTGTGGCAGTGAAACCCCACACCTCACATCCCCTGAGCACACCAGCCCGACCCTCTGAACCTGTTTCCCCTCTAAGCTGGGCTGAGCTTCCCTTCCTTGCAGGTCTGCTGGGGGCTCAGCAATCACTTGTGGCAGACGCATGTGGCCGTCCCACTGTGCTTTCTTTTGGGGCCCTCCTCTGTGATGTCCACAGCTCCGAGAGAATCCACCGCCCAGAGGGGAGGTAAGGGGCAGGGGGGCAGAGCCCAGAGAAAGACTAGAGAGGCTCGAGAAAGCAAGCTGGGATGCTCAAGGGCCCGGAAGGGCTCCAGCCGCTGTGGGCAGGCTGCCTCCCTCCGCCTCCAGTCTCAGCCGGAGCCGGGGTCCCTGCTGCTGCCTGACTTTGAGGTTCGCGGCAGCCCCTGTTCCGGCCAGCCTCTGGATCTCTTGCAGGCACAGAACCAGCTGGAACACAGAGGAATCAGAAGAAATAATTTTCCTGACCAGTGGAGTGGGGAAAATTGGCATCCGCCTCTGCAGCCCACTTTCACCAAGGGCAGCCGGCGCACGTTCCAGCAGCTCTGGCCTGTGCGCCCTCCTCGCTGTCTGTGGGGCTCTGCACCTGGCACAGAGCGGTGTGCCCCACGGTTGGGGTGTTCCAGGCCTTTGACCCTAGGGCTGAGGCCGCAAACTCCTCTGTCCCCGGACTCATGGGCATGGTTCCCATCTAAGCGAGGAAATCTCAGAGAAGAGACTGTCTCCCAGTTAGTCCCAGGCAGACAGGACCAGACCCACAATCTCCTGGTACCCAGGTTAGAGGTCTAAGCAGGAGACTTAGAGGTCACCCATACCTTGGCATCATTCTGGGCGGAAGCCACAGAGAAGGGACAAGAGGCTCACGAAGAGGCATCATCTGGTTAAAGAAGAGGGTTTACAGCCACTGAAGAATGAAATAGTGAAACAGCGTGTCCTGAGGGCCAGAAAGTGGACATGTGGACAGAGCTGGCCCCATGCAGACCTTGCCCAACACCGCGGCCCCACCCTCCTCATCCCAGGGGTCAGAAGCACAGGAACCTTTATTTCATTGGGGTGGTAGCTCAGATGATAAAGAATCTGCCTGCAGTGCAAGAGACCCGGGTTTGATCCCTGGGGCGGGAAGATCCCTGGAGAACGGAATGGTAACCCACTCCAGTATTCTTGCCTGGAGAACTCCACGGACAGAGGAGCCTAGTGGTCTACAGCCCATGGTGTCACGATGAGTCGAAGACGACTGAGCAACTAACACTTTCACGTTTCACTTTGGCTTTCTTCTGTTCTGAGCTGGGACCATAGGAGAAGAAGCTGAGCGGGCATGAGGGTAGAAGGGGCAGGGGGCCATCTAGAAGGGACAGGAAGGAGCCGAAGAGCCTGCTGCATCTGTCAAGAGTGTAAGTCCCACTGGAGACTCCTAGGAAGGAAAGTTATGACCAACCTAGACAGCATATTGCAAAGCAGAGACATTAGGTTGCTGACAAAGGGCGGTCTAGTCAAAGCTATGGTTTGTAGTCATGTATGGATGTGAGAGTTGGACTAAAAACAAAGCTGAGCGCCGAAGAATAGATGCTTTTGAACTGTGGCGTTGGAGAAGACTCTTGAGAGTCCCTTGGACTGCAAGGAGATCCAACCAGTCCATCCTAAAGGAGATCAATCCTGGGTGTTCACTGGAAGGACTGATGTTGAAGCTGAAACTCCAATACTTGGGCCACCTGATGCGAAGAAGTGACTCACTAGAAAAGACTCTGATGCTGGAAAGACTGAAGACGGGAGGAGAAGGGGATGACAGAGGATGAGATGGTTGGATGGCATCACCGACTCACCGACATGAGTTTGAGTGAACTCCGGGAGTTGGTGATGGACAGGGAGGCCTGGCNGGGCCACCTGATGCGAAGAAGTGACTCACTAGAAAAGACTCTGATGCTGGAAAGACTGAAGACGGGAGGAGAAGGGGATGACAGAGGATGAGATGGTTGGATGGCATCACCGACTCACCGACATGAGTTTGAGTGAACTCCGGGAGTTGGTGATGGACAGGGAGGCCTGGCGTGATGCAGTCCATGCAGTGGCAAAGAGTCAAACACAACTGAGCGACTGAACTGAACTGAACTGAACAGGAGACTCAGGGAAGCCCACGGAAGGCCTTGAGTGGCAGGCGGGATATGTTGGGCACTAGGGAGCCACTGAAGGTTCTTGAATAATAGAGGGACAGCATGAGAAAAGTACCGGGGACCCTGCCCAGGGCCCAGAATAGACGTCAAGCAGGATTCAGAGACGGGACAGTGGGGAAGCTGTGAGGACTCTGCGGAAGGAGACGGGAGCTTCTGGGCTGGGAAGAGTGGGCATGGGCACCCTACAGATGCCTGCTCCAGGCATCTTCAGCGTCCACGCTTTTGGACCAGCACACCAACTCGGCACTGCCCTGCCCTCCCCATCAGCCATGCCATTCAGCACAGTGCCAGACGCACACGCCGGGAGCTGGTGCTCAGCCTCCAGGCAGTCTGGCCGGTGGCCATCCCTGACCTCAGTCTCAGCTTCTTGGTCTGTTTCCACCTCCTCAGCCTCCACTTCCTTGCACCAGCGCCCAGGCCCCTGTAGGACTCTCCGACGACGACCTGCTCAGTGAGCCCCAGGCTGCTGCTTTTTGGAAACCACGTGCACCTCTCATTGGGGGGGGAGGGTCACACCTCCTTCTGAGAGGAGGCAACTTCAGGAGCTGAGAGGGGGAGTTGTCCAGCGGGACACGCCATGGAGAGGCATCCCAGGGTGAGAAGACGTCAGGTGCAAAGGCCCAGAAACAGAAGGGCGTGGACATTGACGGGGGGCTTCAGTCCAGGCCGGTGGTGTGGCAGGAGTTCAGGAACAACCCACCCCGGGAACCCAGGCCAGGCCCAGGACCAGGCAGGTGGGCTGCTAGCGAAGCCTGGGTCTCCAGGTGCAGCCTGACCACACCTGCCCCCGTTGGCAGGTGAGTCTGTCCTCAGCAGAGCTGCATGCAGAGTGGCCACTTCATCCCCACGAGGCCACCTCGGCGCCATGCCCTGCCCTGTGATCCTCACTATGCCCAGGCCTGAGGATGGTGGGCCCAGAGACAGGCTCCCTGGCCTCCTGCAGGGCAGCCTGGGGCAGGAAACTGGGCACTGCCCTTCCCCAGACGCTACAGATCGTCCAGAAGGAGGGGGAGCCAAGCGCTGACTAGCCAGAGTTGTCCCAAGAGGGTAAGAAATGACCCAGGTCCTCTGATGCCGTGAAGCCCCTTCTTCCAGTGAGGCGGCTCTCATTTCTTTTCTCAGCCTGACCTGACTTGTCTAGTTAGGCGTGATAAGTACGTGCCCAGTTTTGTTTTGATAAGGATTTGGTAAAAATGCTATCCCTCCACGTTACAGTTTCTGAGCCCAAGTCGCGGCGCCCAGCCCCACGTGGCAGAAAGCCCGGTGCAGGGCCGAGTGCTCGAGAGGCTTCTGCCACTTCCCAGAGACGACCCAGGACAGGACACAGCGAGGAACGAGGGGCAGAGCCAGAGGGCGTCCCAGTCCAGGGGCTGGGGCCTGACCTGTGGGCCCGTGATCCCCATGAGCCAGGACCACGGAGGAGGGGGCGTCAGGGTTCCACCTGGAGTCTTTACTACATAGCATCGATGCCCCTATTTGTTTTTTTAATGAATTGAGGAACATTTTGTTCTTTGGTTCCCAGAAGTCTTGGGTGACCCCCAGAAGCAGACGCTGACGACTCTTAGAAAGTGCTCCCAGGAGAAACAAGTGAGAGATGGTGGGGGCAATGGGATGGGGAAG
>SJYA01010616.1:0-12717 GCA_006410615.1 Neotragus moschatus
GGCGAGGGGTTGGGGTGCTGTCAGGGGTGGGTGCCTAATCCCAGGGCATCCCTTCCCTTGGGAATCTCGGCGCGCCGGGGACCGAGTGGGGATCGAACGTGGAACTTGGACTGTGGAGCTCACAGCGTCCGGGGGCCATTGTCTGCGGCCGCGCGGATCGATACGGCGCGCCCTTGGGGTCAAATATCACTTCCAAAGTCGCCCTGACTACCGAGGCGGCGGCTGGAGCGAAACTAGGTGGCACAGGGCGGCTTCCTTCGCATGGGGCGGGGTGGTGGGGGCGCTTCTGCTGTGGGGGTTGGGCTGTCCGTCATGGGGAACCCCCCGGGCACTATCTGGGCCCTGGGTCACCGGAAACTGCTGCGAGAGGTCCGAGGTGGCGGCTGGATTTGACCGCATCTTGGCTGCTTCAGCCCCGCACCCTTCTCTACGCAACCCCAGCTGGGAGTAGGTGCAGAACTGGGATCCTGGAAAATCCCCGAAACTTTTGTCGGTTCTGAGACTGGGTGGGGATGAATGTTTCCAAGAAGCAGCCCTAGGCTGTCCTAGGTTGGAGTCCCCACTGGCCGGCCGTGACCTGGCTAGCTTTTCTGGTTCCCGATGGTGCATTAGGTCTAGGGGAGAAGCTGCTGGCACTGGGTGTCCAGTCCAGGACCCTGTCTTTCCCATCACTTTTTGCTGAGTCCCCTTTTCCTCCATTGACAGACCCCTACTCTGCACCCTCCAGGAACATGCTTGGGCTCTGCAGAGCCCGTTTGGAGGGTCCCATTTTCCACAAGGGCAAAACTAAGGCCCAGAAAGCTCTTGGCACCTGCTCTGGGTCACCCAGGGAGAGACCCTGACCTCTTGGGGCCTAGCAAGGGAACTGTGGAGTTGGGAAGGTGGGGGGAGGGGTCAGGCAAGTCTGGATCAGGACCTCCCCAGGGGGAGCTGCTGATGGAGGGCTTGTTGGGAGGGCCACTGGGTGGGATCCTGGGTACCCAAAGCAGGAATTTGGCCCCAGATCTGGCCTGTTGGGGGCGGCTCTGTATGGCGCGGAGCTGGCTTATTCCCTCCTCCAATGCTAAATGGGCCACCAGACTTTGGCCTCATTTTTGCTGCTGGAATAACTGTGTGCTCTCTGGCCGGGTCTTTTGGGAGGGCAGGGGAGGGGCTCAGGTGGTTTGGGGGTCCCAGAGGCTCCCTTAGAGTGGGAGCACCAAGGCCAAGGAGAGGGGCCTGGTTTGGCACTGGCAGGTTCTTCAGAAGTTCTGTGTTGTGTGACCAGGGGAAGTCACTGCTTCTCTCTAAGCCTCAGGTTGAATCAACAAAGACCCCTCGGGGCCTGACGTGGGTGGTTTGATGCCAGCACCCTAGAAAAGACCCCAGTTCCAAGCCCAGCCTTCTCCCAGTTTGAGGGAGATAGTGAGACACAGGTGTCCCAGTCTGTGGGGTCTGGGTTGGGCCAGAGGGAGGGATGGTCTGGGGTCCCAGGAGGAACAAGGAACTCTGCCTGAGGGTCAGAGAGGAAGGCCACAGGAGGTGGACCTTGAAAAATGAGGGGTTTAGCAGGTAGAAGTGAAGGGCACTCCTGCAGAGAGTGTGGCTCCAGCAAATACTTAGTGGCAGGATTGGGGATCAGTGATGTAATGTGAGACCACCCAGGCATGGGAGAAGTTAGAGCCAAGTGGGTCAGAAATTCTGGAGTGAAAGTAGTGGGGAACCATGGAAGAAGGTGTGTGAGCAAAAGAGGGCAATGATCAAATTGGACTGAAAGCCAGAAGCCCAGGGAAAAGGCAGAGTTGGACTGTGGGGTCTGGCAAAGCATGTGCTGTTTAGGTGGGATAACAGGTAGAACTTACTGTTTCCCCATCTGGAGGGACAGAAGATCTCCCCTGACTCTACAACTGGGGAAGTTGAGGCAGAAGGTTCAGGGCCTTCCCTGAAGTCTCGGGGACGTGAGCCAGGCCCCTGCCTGCCTGCCCCAGGCCTGGCTGTTTCCACCCGGCTGCCCAGGACCCTCCCACTGCCTGCCTGCTGGGCTTTGTTCTGGTTCTGCCTGAGCTCCCTTTGCCCTAGTAGGGCCTCTTCCTGGGGGCTCAGAGGCTGGTGCTGCAGGACGCAGAGGCCCTCTGGAGCCTCACCTCTCCAAAATTGGCCACTGGGACTCCCAGGTGGGGCCCGTCTTGACACCCCCCCCAACCCGCACTCCCAATTTTCTCCAGAATGAGTGCATCCCATATAGAATTGGCCTCTAGCCTCCCAATTCCAGATGAGGAAACCCAGGCTCAGTGGAGAAATTAGCTGTCCCCAGCTAAGATGTGTTTGACTTTTTAACTTCGTTAAGTGTCTTACTTTGTGACTAGCTCTGAGTACCCGATTGGTGTCTAGCTGGGACTCCGGCCCTTGGTTTGGGCCTCAAAAGGCTCAGAGGAGAGAAAGATGGAGGGAACATAGAGCAGGGGCCAAGGGGAAAAAGGGCTCTGGGGACACTGGAAGAACAAAGGCCTGAACCTTCCAACTTGTGATTGACCTTGGACGGAACTCATTGCCACATGTCCCATCCCTGGAAGAGGCACCAACAATCCCGGGGGACCACCTGGAAGAAGCTTCTTGGGCTCAGTTACGTGTTGGATGGTCTTTCTAGAGACGGGGTTTGACATCTTAGAGGGGTACAGGAGCTCACTCATTCGTTCATTCGTTTGTTCATACATTGATGGTGACCTTGTGTCAGGCAGTAATGTTGGGGTCCCATGGTGCTGTGACTCCATAGAGGACTGGCCTGGGTTCTCATCTCTTAGTCAACTCACAAAGTCTTGCTTGGTGACCATGTTCCTTCTCTGCTCTCATAGTGCCCTGGGACAAAGACCCTGTCCCCTGGCCTGACAAGGACCAAGTAAAATGTAATTGGAAAACTTGGCTATCATTGGCATTCTGCCAGGAACTGCCTCTGGTCACCTGGGGAACTTGTATTTGTCCTTCAAAACCCAGTTCCAACATAACCCTCCCTGGCATGCTAATCCACTTTGCCACAGACTGCTCTTCATCGGTCTCCACTCCCCCAAATTGTCCTTTCCTGTTTGCACACCTGCAGGCTTAACCTCTGTGCCACTTTGGGGTCGTCTGCCCAGCTCAGGTTGTTGGTAGGGATGGGGGGTGGTCCTGGTGGTTCCTAGGTGCAACCTTCTAAGACGTCTCACAAGGTGGCTCCCAGGCCAGAATGTAGGTGTTGTAGTGACCCCCTTGGTGACCTCTGCATGCCCACAGGTCCAACCGTGACTGCCAGATCGACCAGCATCACCGGAACCAGTGCCAATACTGCCGCCTCAAGAAGTGCTTCCGGGTAGGCATGAGGAAGGAAGGTGAGTACCCCCTGGGGTGGGGTGGGCAAGGGGTGAACAAGCGGCCTGCCCTTTGCTCCCTCTCTTGGGGTCTGGGAGCCATGGAGGGCGGGGTCTGGCGCCTGCTAACCTCGTTACCACCGATCCTGAGATCCCGTGGGCCTGGATCTGGCCCTGGGCTGGAGGAATCCAATTATCCATGGCTTCCTGGTGGCTGAGGCAGAACTGGGCTGTAAGGGGCTCCCCCACTCTGGCCCATGTTAGAACCTTTCTTCCCACCACCTCTCCCAACCGGGCCTCAGGTGCAGGGAACCTGAAGTTAACCCCGGTAACCCTCTGCCCTCTATCCTGGCCACCACTTTCTGAACAATGATGTACTTTTTTTTTTTTGATTTGCTTTCCCTCCACCCTCTGCCTTGTGTTTGCCCAAGGCAGGAACTCACCCGACTAAGGCAAAGGGCAGCTCACCCTTCTGCCTGACCGGGGATGCTGGGAGCTAGAGGGAGGCCCAGCCTCTTGTCCTTGCCCTGGGGACTTGGGTGGATCTGTGCAGAGCAGCTAGGTCTAGGTCTAAGACGATCACTCTTAGAATTCAGGTGGAACCTGTAGACTTCTACATGAAGCACTGGGCTAGGGAGCAGAATCCGGCCCATTTCAGTGTCGGCCCCAAGGCTGGACTTCGTGTCTCTGCCTGGACTCTTGTGAGCCAGGCTGGCAGTTCTTCTCTGTGTCTAAAAGCTGAGTCTCTCCTGTTTTACTGTTGGTTTCTTCTCTGCTGAGCCTCTGTGAAAGGAGCTGGGAACAGCTGCCCAGTCTTTCTCTTAAGATCATCTGATCACTCTCTTTGGTCATGTGAAGTTGGGGGTGACTGCCCATACCCCCACCCCTGCAACCTGGATTTTGTCTCCACTGGTGAATTTGACCTAAAATCCACATCAAACCCAGGCTTCAGATCTTCAAAGTCTCAAGGTGGAAATAATAAATCATGACCCGAACACAGCCCTATCTCTTGGCCTTTGCACAGGTGGTTCTCTCTGTCTGGAACACCTCCCCCAGACACCTACATGGCTTCCTCCCTCACCTTCTTTTAAGATTTGTTGAAACACCACCTCCTCTAAGAAGCCCTCCTGATTACCCTTTGCAACCCCTTTATTCGGGCCATCTATCTTGCTTTATAATTTGCTTGCTCCTCCATCAGAATGTCTGCTCCTCAAGGTCAGAAACCTTTGTCTGTCTTGTTTTCTGATACATCCCCAGGGCCTACACCAGGTTCTAAAACATAGAAGGTGCTTAATGTTTCTTGGCTTGAGTTACTATCCATTTAGCTCTTACTATGAGACCCTAGTTCGATTCCTGGGTTGGGAATATCTGCTGGAGAAGGGATAGGCTACCCCACTCTAGTATTCTTGGGCTTCCCTTGTGGCTCAGCTGGTAGAGAATCCGCCTGCAATGTGGGAGACCTGGGTTTGATCCTTGAGTTGGGAAGATCCCCTAGAGAAGGGAAAGGCTACCCACTCCAGTTATTCTGGCCTGGAGAAGTCCACGGACTGTGTAGTCCATGGGGTCCCAAAGAGTTACGACTTTCACTTCCACTTTCATGTGCCAAAAGCTATTCCAAGCCAATACATTCTCATTTAATTCAGTGATTGGTGTTATCATCGTCGTGATTATTATCAACTGCATACTTTTATGGGTGGGGAAAGAGTACAGAGAGCAATCTAATTGTGGTTGGGATTTGAACCCACAGTCTGGGCTTAATGGGGAGGAAGAGCTGGGGAAGGGGTTCTCAGGAAGCAGGAACAGCAAATTCAAAGACCCTGAGGTGGCTGGGTGATGGATGAATGATGGCAGTGGGCTTTAGAACCAAGTGAGCCTCAGGTTAATTGGGATTCAACCCAGCTACACCCATTTGACAGACAGAAGCTCCTGAGACTTCAAATCACATGGGATAAGGCTTGAACCCTGCTTCCCTGATCAGCTCTGCTAGCCCTCAGCTCCCACTTGCATCCCTCTCCCGCTCTGCTCCATGGTGGGTTGACCAGAAGTTCATGGAGGTGATGAGACCGGGCATGCCACCTCATTAAAGCTCATTAATTAGTCTCTGCCAGGCACCCAGCCCAGTCAGCCCCTCTACCCCGCCTACTGTGGTATAGGCCAGGCTGGCATGCAGCCAGCCTTCCTCCTCGCACCTCAGCTTTCCTCTTGTCACTTACCTGATCCCTGGGGGCACTGGCCAAGGCCAGCAATTGGTCCTTCCCCATCACAGGAAAAGCTACTGATGGAATCTCAGTAGCACCTGCTGCTGACCAGGTTCAATCCCTGGGTCAGGATCCCCTGAAGAAGGGAATGGCTACCCACTCCAGGATTCTTGTATGGAGAATCCCGTGGACAGAGGAGCCTTACAGCCTATAGTCTGTGGGACTGCAAGGAGTCGGACACGACTGAGTGACTAGCACTACTTTTTGCTAACAGCGACTTTTTGCTACTGACCAGGATTTCATTCTTAACGCTGAGGTCACTGCAGAGGCCCAGGCAGATGAGACCTGCTCTAGGGGGCCATGACCTGGAGGGCGGGGCTGGGATGTAGAGAAATATCCTGCCTCCATAGGAGAGATCAGTGCCAGCCCCTACTGATCACTTGTTTGAGGGGTAGGCTGGTACCTGCCCATGTCCTAGGGAGGTACTTGCCCCTCCTAGACCCATTATCAGCTCTTAGAGGCCTATGATTGACAGATGAGGACATGATTGACAGGTCTGACTTCCCTGGCTGCAGAGGGGAGCTCACACAGTACAGAAGAGGGGGAGGTGGGTATGTGTGAACTAAATTAGCCCTCACCCAGTGGTCCCATTTCCACCTGAGAGGGTTCCCCCCGCCCCCACTTCCTTCTCTGAAAGAAATAGTCTGATGGTGGCTGGACACGACCTCAGGCTGAGGGCACAGGGTGGAGCAAGGTGGGGCCTGCAAGACCTTGGCCTCTGTCCTCCCAACAAGCATTGTGCCCATGAGGTAGGGATTGGGGGTTCAGGGAAAGGCTGAGTTGCAGGGCTTGGGGCTTGGAGCGGAGAGAATGAGTAACCCTCTAATAATTTTATCTCCAACCTTTTCCTCCCTACTTGCCCCACCCTATGACTCCGGGTACCCACTTTGCCCCTAATTCCTCCCCCACTTCCTCACACCCCCATCTGTCCTCTCTGGTTTCCCGTGTCCTCACTCCCCATCTCCTGATTCTGGCTCACCTACCCCGTCCCCTCTCCCCTCCTCCCTCTCTTGTACTTTCCGCATTTCTTGCGGGCTGGCAATCTCCCTCCCCCTTCTCCCCCTCCCCACCCCCTCATCTCTATCTCCCCTTCTCAGCGGTGCAGCGCGGCCGAATTCCGCACTCGCTGCCCGGCACCGTGGCAGCCTCCTCGGGCAGCCCTCCTGGCTCTGCTCTGGCCGTGGCCGGCGGAGACCTCTTCCCGGGGCAGCCGGTGTCGGAGCTGATCGCGCAGCTACTGCGCGCTGAGCCCTACCCCGCGGCGGCCGGGCGCTTCGGTGCAGGAGCCGCGGGCGCTTTCGGAGCCGGGAGCGGCGCGGCGGGTGCGGTGCTGGGCATCGACAATGTGTGCGAGCTGGCGGCGCGGCTGCTCTTCAGCACCGTGGAGTGGGCGCGCCATGCGCCCTTCTTCCCCGAGCTGCCGGTGGCCGACCAGGTGGCGCTGCTGCGCCTCAGCTGGAGCGAGCTCTTCGTGCTGAACGCGGCGCAGGCAGCGCTGCCCCTGCACACGGCGCCGCTGCTGGCCGCCGCCGGCCTGCATGCCGCTCCCATGGCTGCCGAGCGTGCCGTGGCCTTCATGGACCAGGTGCGCGCCTTCCAGGAACAGGTGGACAAACTGGGCCGTTTGCAGGTCGACTCCGCGGAGTATGGCTGCCTCAAGGCCATCGCGCTCTTCACACCTGGTGAGACGCCCTAGAATGGAGGGGTTCTGGCCTTGGGAGGGACTGGGTGGGGGAGGGGAGAGACCTAGCTCCTGACCCTGACCCCTTTAGTCCTCCACTTCCTGATCTACAGCTAGCCAGACTTGCGTCCCTGCATGCGCCTTTAGCGCTGTTGGGGGACAGTGGAGGAGGCGATGCAGGCGGTCTGACACCGTGATGGCCCCTCTTCCTGATCTCAGGCCTTCCTAAGAACTTTGATCCCCCCTGGCTCCATGTCTTAAGGCCCCACAGCCTCCCCCCTTGATTCTCAGGCTCCCTGAGACCCCCTCACCCTTCACCCCCTCATCAAAGTGTTCATCGTGCTCAGTGGGCACTGACGGCAGAATGCAGGTGGGGGGCCGCGGGAGGGGAGGTCTACCCACTTGGCTCTGTCCGTCACTTACTGATTTCTGTTCTCCCTAAACACTGTGACCCTTATCAGCCAAATCAGGATGCGCCTCTTGTTACTGACCACTTATGGAGGACTGCCTTCCACTTATGAAAGGCAGGGGTGCTCTGACACCTGGTTCTGGGCTCTCCCGGGCCCTTCACTCCCTAATTCCTAGGACTCTAGACCACTGACCCAGGGCTCCCAACCTGCCCCACCCTCCCCAAGGCCTCCAGGGGCCACCAGCAGCAGAGCTGGATCGGGTAGGGGGTGTGGCTTGAAGCCCCTCCCACCTAGGGGCGGAGGCATCTTAGTTCCTTCCTAGTCTTCCTAGTAACCCACCTGCCGCCAAAGCCCTGCTTTCTTGTGGTGGGAGTGGTGGCATAGCTGACTCTGCACTTTGCAAGGAGGTCCCACTACGTGTGTCTCCTGAAACCAAGGATGCGGGAGCCAGACCCAGGCTACTCTGGGAGGTGGCTTTTATCCAATAATATGGCTTTGCCCCTCTTTACTTACCCAGGACATTTTCTCTGCCTTGACATTCATAGGGCTCTCACCTGTCACCTTCACTCACAAGGCAGGTCTATTTAGTGTGTCTGGATACCCTCTCTAGGCTTTGCTTTTCTTCCCGAGTTCCCTTGCCAGCCCCCTCTTCCCCTTGAGCTGGTTTGGGGTGTTTTCAGCCTCACCTCCTGGCATGCAGAACTTCCCCAACCAGAGACCGAACCCGCAGCCCCTGCAGTGGAAGTGTAGTCTTAACCACTAGACCACCAGGGAATTCCTTCCTCCTTAAGCTTGATTAGAACTTGTCTCCCTGTTAAATGCCTTAGTCAGGGCCCTTCCACCCTTGAGACATCATTACCTGCGCTCCGTGTCATCATCCTCAGATGAGGCCACCTTAATATCTCTTGGGGACCAACACTGCCTTAGATATTAGACACCCCAATTTGTGCCCAAGGCCCCATCTCCAATCCCTTGAGTGCCTTCCTCTGTACCTACAGCCCTGAGTGGTGTCCCCCAGCCCTGGTCAGCCCTGGGGTCCTGAGTCCTCCTGCCACTTCTTCTGACCTTGCCCTTGTCCCTTAGATGCCTGCGGCCTCTCAGACCCAGCGCATGTGGAGAGCCTGCAGGAGAAGGCGCAGGTGGCCCTCACCGAGTACGTGCGGGCCCAGTACCCATCGCAGCCCCAGCGCTTTGGGCGCCTGCTGCTGCGGCTTCCTGCCTTGCGTGCTGTCCCGGCCTCCCTCATCTCCCAGCTGTTCTTCATGCGCTTGGTGGGCAAGACGCCCATTGAGACGCTGATCAGAGACATGCTGCTGTCAGGAAGTACCTTCAACTGGCCCTACGGCTCAGGCCAGTGACCAGACAGGGCCAGGTCTGCAGACCTCAAGGGACACGGATGCTCAGGCCTCTGGGGCAGGGGGGTGGGGGGTTTGGCCTCCCCTGGACAGAGGACCCTGGCTTCCCTCCTCAGACTCCTATTTTTTAAAGACTGTGAAATGTTTGTCTTTTCTGTTTTCTAAATGATCATGAAACCAAAAAGAGACTGATTTGTCTAGACTCCAGTCAAGTCTTCCCCAGAAACCCTGATGAAGATGAGGGGCGAGACAGAGGGTCCAGTCCCAGGACAGCCTTGTCCCTGGGTACCCCAAGAATGAACTCGTCGGGGTGTGGCTTCTCTGGTGTGACGGACAAAGTCCTGGTGTCTGGACTGGAGGGGCAGCTGCAGCCAGGCAGGGGTGATGAGTGCCCGACTAATCCTCTGGACACGTAATCCACGTTGGACACTACATGATGGATGAATCAAGGCCAATAATAAAGAAGTTTCCTACCTGCACAGTCTCCATCATCTTAGTGGGGGGAGGGGTGACACAGAAGGCACCCTACCATGGGGGCCCACTCCCAGCCCAGCTGGAACACCTACAACCTAACAACAGCCCTACTTGCTGTTTTCTTTAAATTTGTTTGTGTGGGATAGTTTTGTGCAAAAACAGGCTGGAAGGGGGGAGGCCAGAGGTCAGCCAATGGGTTTGTAGGAGTTGGGGTGAGCAGATGGCTCAGATTTGAATTTAGATTCTGGCCTATGAAATTGAGCCTCATAACATTCACACAAACCCTGCACTAAGTATTGTTTTCCCTTTTTTAGCTACACCACATGGCTTATGAGCTGTCAGTTCCCCGACCATGCCAAGGCCTAACCACTGCACTGGCAGGGAAGTCCCTATGTTTTCTTTGGTCAACCCTTAATCATGGTGTCTGGGCCCTAGTGTCCTTGGGAGAAATGTTTGGGGCGAGTTCTGTCACTTGATCTCAGCCCAGATAGAGCCCTCCATTTAGCTGGCCACAGCGACTGGTTTAGGGAGGGAATGTGGCCCAGAGCTGGCCAGTGAGATTCAATGGCAGGATTGGAAATTAGGATAATGCAGAGCCAAGGAGACCAATTTCGCTGGATACCTTTGGAGCCCCTGGATCAAGCCGTATCTGAAACCCTTGGGTGTTTCTGTTCCATGAGCCCAGACTTCCCCTTTTGTGCCTGAGCCAGTTTAAATTGTTTTTGTTACATGTAATTAAAAAGGACATTCGCTGGTGCCTCAGACGGTAAAGCGTCTGCCTGCAATGCGGGAGACCCGGGTTCATTTCCTGCATCAGGAAGATCCCCTGGAGAAGGAAATGGCAATCCACTCCAGCACTCTTGCCTGGAAAATCCCATGGACGGAGAAACCTGATAGGCTACAGTCCATGGGGTCACCAAGAGTCAGACATGACTGAGTGACTTTACTTTCAATTAAAAAATCTTTTAGACATAGGCATTTAGAAGATGGAGACCTCTAAGGTCAGNCCACTCCAGCACTCTTGCCTGGAAAATCCCATGGACGGAGAAACCTGATAGGCTACAGTCCATGGGGTCACCAAGAGTCAGACATGACTGAGTGACTTTACTTTCAATTAAAAAATCTTTTAGACATAGGCATTTAGAAGATGGAGACCTCTAAGGTCAGACCTTGAAATGTGGACTTAATTGAGGTGGTACAGGATGATGCAGGGCACCAGGGGGCTTGCCATCCTGGCCTCAGAAGGTTGTGGCCCAGTTCTGTAGTGGGAAAGGCATCTATGGAATTTATGCCAGGACTGTGGCTCTAGGGGATGGGTAGAAAGGGCCCAGATGGTGGTGGTAGGTGGCACCTTTTGGCCCTGACTGAAGGCTTGTCAAGTTAAGACCAATTTATCAAACATGCTCCTTTGAAAACAGGGAAGAACCTGGGTCTCACCCTGTAGGTTGGGCTAGGGCTTAGCCATAAAGCAGCCTCAGATCTTCAAAATGTTCCCCATTGGAACCCTAGTCTCCCCCATGTCCATCTCAGAGGACATCTGGGAACATAGAAAAAAATGAATGAAGGTCTCGTGGGTGTGCCTTGTCCCCAGAAGGGGACTGAAGTTGGAATGGGATGAAGCTCTCCCACTGGCAGCTGGGCTGGTTTCTGCCCTGGGTAGGTATTTTCTGAGAGGTCCTGTGCATAAGTGAATGTCCACTCCAGCTGGGCTGGACAGCAATGTGCTGTTTCTCAGATTCACAGGACATCTGTGGACTGACCAAGACCATGGTGTCTGTCCTGCTACCAGTTGGTCAGAGACTTGGATGCTTGTCCAGGCCAGATTGCTGAGCTTCTACAAAACCCAGCCCTCTTCTGCAGGAAGAAGACATCTTGAGTCTCCCTGGTTGTCAGGACACCTGTTGGGGTTCAGCCCCGTCTCCTTGCTCTACCACATTGGGCTCAGGAATTCCTGAGGCCATGTGTTCCTTGAGGACCGATCCTGGGGCTGCAGCCTCTCTGTGACCCAGTGGCTGGCACTGCCTTCCTTGCCTGCAGCCTGCCTGACTGCCCCCGTCCTCTGGGAGGCCAAGGCTCAAAGAAAGCACCTGGGTTGCCATGATTGGGCTTCACATGGAGCCTGGACCTACCTGTGCTCCATCCATGCTACCCAGAGCCTGGCACGGGGTGGACATTAGGGGGCCCTCCTGGCTGAGGAGGTGGCACTAGTGGTTGACCCCTCAGCTTCCTCCTCGTGGAGACTCTTGGAGGCCATTTGAGACTCTTGGAGGACAGGGAGGCCCCTGAATAGACTGGGGTTCACAGTCCACCCAGAGAGCCTGGCCAAGTCCCTTTCTCAGATCCTTAATTTTTTTTTCCTCGGGAAAATGGAAGAACAATTTTTTGGTGACAAATGAAATCAGGAGTTTTAAGCGGCAGTAAGTATTTAATAAATGTTTATTCCACTGGAACGGAGAGCAGGAGCTGCTTCCAGGGGATGGACTCGGATGTGGGGTCTCCATGGAAGTCCTGCAGGAGGTTCTGGGAAGCCTTGCTGGAAGAGGGGCCGTCAGGGGCCATCTAGGCCTCAAAGGCGAAGGCATTTAAAATCAGGTATGACTACCCCAGGCGGGGCAACAGCAAAGATCAGGAAGGAAGAGAAGGAAGGGCAGGGTAGGGGCCCCCCACTTCAGTGGTTCCCTCTGTTTGCCAGGACACTCAGAAATACACAGAGCCCTCACTGTCTCCTTGGTCGTCGAATTTCTGGATCTGTGTCTTGAGGTGCCTTAGTTTGCCCTTCAGGTAATGGCAGCGAGCCTGCTTGTCCAAGAAGCTGGGGTCCTGAGCAGGGCAAGATCCAGGGAAGTCTTTGTGGCAGTCTGGCCTATGCCTCTCAAGCTGCTTGAGCTTTCATCTTTTCCTCTCTGAACCTTAGTTTTCTTTCCATGAAACTGGGCACAAGTGCCCAGCCTCATGGGAGTGTGAGTATGTGGGGGGGAGGGGTGGTGGTGCAAAGGCTAGGCTGTAGGACTCAAGAGGCACGACTCACCATCTGCTTCTTCTCAAATTCCCTCCAGACACGGGCAGCGACATGGGCCTCCTTCTGCCAGGGGAGAAGGAAGCAGGTGCTCAGGGAGACAGGACCCAAGGAGGCATGGGGAAAATGAGGTTCAGACAAGATGGACCTTGTCAAGGGCTGACCTTGGCTCATGTGATGTGGTGCCTGCCCAGCCTGGAGGA